>JAYJML010000229.1:0-61728 GCA_035610835.1 Ophiura sarsii | reverse complement strand
GGTATGCCCATTGATAAAGTGGAGGACTTCAAGTACCTTGGAGCCTGGATGAACAATACTGAAAAGGACATCAAAACACGCAAAGCAGCTGCATGGAGAGCTTGTTGCAAACTCAGTCAGTTATGGAAGGCCAAATCACTATCCAGAAAGCTCAAAGAAAGACTGTTCATAGCTACTGTAGAATCAGTCCTCCTCTAACCAATTTTGACTTCATAGGTTGCTCAGAACAAAAGTTATATGACAAATTCCATTGGAAATGGCGGCCATTTTGAAAATCAAGATGGCGGCCATTCTGTGAATGGAAAAAAATGCTACCAATGGATTTCCTGATAGCTGAGGGTATACTCTATCCAATGACACCAAAAAAAGCATCCTTAGCAAAAAAAATGCACTAGTTTGAAATCCTACATAACAGCCTACACTATTTAATGTTATAGAGAATCATCAACTTTATTGAAATACACAAACAAAAAAAAGGTGTGGTTTGTTACTAAAAATAGAACGACGGAAATGTTTGTGTCACGGACGGACTAGATAGAAATAGGGTTCTCTACCTTTTAGTGCTTCTTTTTAATTTCTATCTAGTCAAACTCCATATTCCCTAATGCTTTCCAGGTCAAATAGTAAGTAAGATACATGGTTTGAATATCTGATACACAGCATTTGAAAATATTTCTTATTTTTTACAGGGGTAGGGTAACAAACTTCGTCACGGACGGACATTTTTGAGCGTCACGGACGGACACAAATGTTAACTACATAAAAACTTTGAAATTGCCACTTATTTACACTTTAGTATGAAAAAAATGGTATCAAATACTTACAAAATAGTAAGACAATGTTAAGTCATGAATTTTCAGTCTTAGTAATAAAAAGCAGTCAAGATATTAGTCTTTTTCCAACACTACGGACAAGATAGAATAGGGTTCTCCGGACCTTTAGTACTTCTTCTTAATTTCTATTTAAACAATTCCATATTCCTCAAGCTTTCCAGGTCAAATAGTAAGTGAGATACATGGTTTGATACACAGCATTTGAAACAGATTTATTTTTTACAGGAGAAGGGTAGACCTGTAACAAACTGTGTCACAGACGGAAATTTGTTAGCGTCACGGCGGACACAGATGTTGAAGAACTTTGAAATTGCCACTTATTTACATGACAAAATGGTATCAAATACTTAGTAAGAAAAATTGTAATGTCATCATTTTTCAGTCTTAGTAATTAAAAGGATCACAAGATACCAAACCAGTGTGATGGTTATATTCAAAGGTTGCAGAATTTGGCACTTTGATAGCAGAGGATGATCGGTTCAAGGTTCACATTGGTGTGATAAAATTACTTTTTGATATTGATATTGAAATGTACCTCACAATATTGGACAACATCTTGGCTACTGAAACTGCATTCGAAAGAAGAAGAAAATGCGGAAAAGTGTTCGGAATAATAATAATTATAATAATAATATAATTTATATAGCGCCTAATTTCCATTTACAAAGAAATGTTCAATGGCGCTGTAGAGTCAAGTGCTATGCACTGTATGCTTTCACAGTCCATTATTGCCCAAGGGGTAGAAACAAGATACGTCATGGACGGACATTCTTAGTAGAATTTGACCTTGCCATATTTTATGTTAATGACACATTTTCATTGTTTTAATTAAAAATTGATAGATGGCACATTTATCCATTAATAAGAAAATATTTTAGAAAAAAAGTTCTGGGAAGTAATTACCCTGCCCTTGTGATAACTTTTTGATGCAGAGCTGTCCGTCCGTGACGCCAAAAAAGTTTTAAGTTTTACAACTTTTTTCAAGGAAAGAGAGAAAAAATAAAAACATAGTGAGCTATCTCCTCTATATACCCCCTTTCTCATGTAGAAATGAACTTAACAATGGCGTCAATAATAAGTTAAATCAGTGATTAAAAAGTTGTCATGAACGGACACAAATTTTGTCACGGACGGACATTATTCAGTTCTGAGTACAAATGCCAAACTGAATCCTGCCCCTCTTACCATAAGATGGCAAGAGATAGCCCTGCTGCATCATATAAATAGACTGTATGCTGTGATACAACTTTGTAAAACAATTTTGACCCTTCTTTGATAAATTTTGTTCGATTAATTGTGTAAAAGACTGTATGCTGTGATACAACTTTTTAACATTTTGACCCTTCTTTGATAAGTTTTTGTCCAATTAATTGTGTAATTAAAGGTTAGTGATAATGGATACATGTAGGCATCCAACCGTGTTTTGAGTTTTTCAAAGTTTCATGAAGAAAAAGCCTGCAACTTTTGATAGTGCAAAGCTTAAAATTAAATTTGTGCTAACATCTCCAATGATACTTTCTGATTTTAATGCTGTTACTTGCTTTATTTTACATACACTTATTATATGGGGCAGTTTTAAACAGTGTCTTTTAACTGATCTCATGCTACCCCTTTTATTTGCAAGCATTATTTCAGCATGTACAGGCAGTAAGGTTAACAAGCGCAGGCTATACTACAGATCACCAAAGAAGATCTGCTGAGGGTTCACAAATGCACAAATAAGCAAATGACTTCATTTGACTTCAAGTTTTTTTACAGTGCACCTGGTGAGCATCATAACATGTGCTCACTGCTGTAGCAAACCTACTCATTTGCATAAAGGGCATACCTGTATGGACTAGTTCATTTAATGGTAAGAGAGGGGTGGTATTCAGCTGTGCTTGTGCTCAGAACTGAACAGTAGCTAACAGTGTCCGTCCGTGACAAAATTTGTGTCCGTCCGTGACAACTTTTAATTAAGATTTAACTAGTTTATGCCTGCCCTAATTAATTAATACTCCTGCATGGGAAAGAATACATATAAGGGAGATACTTCACTATGTTTTTATTTTTTTACTTTGTCCTTGAAATTAGTTTAAACACTTTTAAACTTTTTTTGTGTCACGGACGGACAGCAAAACATCAAAATGTTAACGCAAGTCTAGCGATATAACTTCCCCAGAACTTTTTCCCCAAATATTTATCTTATTTGATGGAAAAGTGTGTCAGCTATCAACATTACATCACAAAACTCTGAAAATGTTACATTAACATAAAAATATAGCATGATGAAGATGAACTAAAATGTCCGTCCGTGACGCATCTTGTTTTCACCCCTTGGACAATAATGGACTGTTCCGCGAACGTACCGCTTTTTAAAATTTTTAAATGCAGTTTCAGATAGCCTAGATATTGTCCAACATTGTGAGGTACCTATCAATATCAAAATCAGAAATTAATTTTTTCATAACCATGTTAACCTTTAACCGATCAGCCTCAAAATATACTGACACAAAAACACCTAAAGACCATTTACATTGTACAAACAGCCTTCGATTGCACATGATTATTATCCCTTTAATTATTTATAGGTTCCCTCGAATTGTGTTTTAATGCTTGTAATGATAATGTATTATTTCTAAACTGTTGAAGATTGGATGACTAAATAAGCAGTAGCGTAGCCAGACGGGGGCAAGGGGGGCACTCTGGGGCAGAGTGCCCCCCCCCCCCCCCCCCCCCCCCCCCCCCGAAGAAAAAAAATGACCGGGAAATTGGTAAGGCAGCGGAAAATCGGGATGGCAAAGGAAGGGACGAAAAGGAGAAGAGGAGACAAAAAGGAAGGAAAGGGGAAGAAAACGGACAGAAAAGGTGCAGGATATACTAATGTTATGCCAAAGCAGGCTATCAGTGTCGGTCCATTTGACAAGGGGAATCATGAACGACTGTCATTTTATTACTCGACGGCAAATCAAAAAGTTACATAAAAAACTGGCTACGCTACCGGGTCGAACTGGTGTTCACCGGGGAAAAAAATACCCCCCTCTGACAAGTGACCCTGGCTACGCTACTGTAGATAAGTATTTAATTACTGCAAACAAAATAAGCCAATATAAACTGGACTCGGACAGGACTCGGGCACAATTCCGAGTCCCTAGTGCCCAGTCCGAGACCGAGTCCTTCACCTCCGAGTCCGCAAAAAGAACGAATATTTTACAGAACTGTGGGTTTTTTTTCTCACTTATTTCCTTTGTCATTAAAAAGGGTCAAAATGCAATAATTATAATTTTTCAATGAATCAACTTAAGTTTGCAATTATTGCTGCAATTGACAGTCTCCCCACATTGGCCAACCTTTGCAAATGGGGGAAACGTCTAAGTAGTAACTGCCCCTCTGTTCCAAAAAGGTACTCTTCTCCACATCCTCAATAATTGTAATCAGATGCATGATCATTACCTCTGGCGGCACAACAATATCATCCGCTTTCGAAGATAGCGAGACTTAAAGACAAAGGTGTCTTGATCAACGCTGATATAGAAGGGTACCTCACGGAGGGGGGACAGTTCCTCCTGACATCATCCCAACAGCTCAAAAACCTGATATTGTGCTTACTTTCCCTGCTCAAAAAAGGATTATTTTATTTGAGCTCACAGTGCCGTTTGAACCAAATGTTGATAAAGCTAATAAACTCAAGACTGACAGATATGCTGCCCTGGTAGGAGATATCTCAGACGCAGGCTACAAGTGCTCCTTGATCCCTTTTGAAATAGGATCAAGGGGCATCATAACAAAATCTAATATTAATAAGACACGTCTGAGAGCTCTATTGCCACTTCGTCCAATGCCATTTCGTCCATTAACCAGTTCGTCCAATGTCATTTCGTCCAATAGCCACTTCGTCCACTGTCTCCTACGAACCCTAAAGTGTAACGTTAAATACACAGCTCTCAAAAATAACATCTCGAAAAAGAGTCTGATGTCTTCTTTTTCCATTTTCCAATCAAGACACGAACAGGATTCGTTACCATTTTATATAGGTCCTCATGGCAGCAGGTCTGTCACGACCGGCTCACCTCCCTTTTTAAATGTGTTTTATATATATTGATTGTTGTGCAATAGTGCTTTTGTAACACGTTGCCTCCAGGCGCGTCCCGCGGCATGTGAGCCAGGGGGCAGAAGGTATGTCGTCCCAACCGTGGCGTAAATGTTCGTAAAAGGTTGCCCCACATTTTTTCCCAGTCAGTCACCTCGTGAATTTCACGTAAGTGGGGGGGGGGGGGGGGGGGGGGGGGGGGGGTAGGGTCAAAAAAAATTGCACGGTCACAAATTTTCGCACGGTCACTAATTTTCGCACGGTCACAAATTTTCGCAGGGTCACAAAATTTCGCAGTCCAAAAAGCACAACTGTCAACAAATAATGCCCAATCCTCAGTGTTTTCAGGCTTAGGCCCTAATATTTATTCTTATGCGAATTTTGCGTCCCGGTATTTGCGAATTTAGCGTCCCGGTATTTGGAGCCGGGGGGGGGGGTCGGTACGCCCCTGGTTGCCTGGTGGTCAGTATAGGCCCCAGTTGTCTTGGTTTTTAATGTTCTCTTCTTTATTTTTATGTGGTTATTTGACTGAATAAAGATGATTTAATAAATAATTGTCCTAAAATATGGACAATCAAAAAATTGTGCGGACAACCTCAATTTCCTGCTACAAATGCTATTTTTCCTTAATTTGAACACTGCCTAGAACCATGAAATAAAATATTTTCACACAGTTACGCAATCAATCAGGCAATTTTAATACCATAGTAATTACGATTTTGCATTGTTTATTTTGTGCCCTCATTTTCCTTTTTTCTAAAATTTAGGAAGAGAAACTAGTTTTCATTTTTATTTGACATCCATCTTAAAGGAAATTTCAAAAAAGGAATCCAAAAATGACATTGTTATTTTTGAAATTATTTAATTTTTAATTATACAGAGAAGAAAAACAAAAGTAACTAACTCCATTTTATTCACAATCAGTCTGTTTCACCCTGAGACTAATATACCTAAATGTTTATCCCATGCGGACAGCGCCACTGGCGGCGAAAATTGTCTAACCGTATCAGACATCTACCGATGGGGTGGTACTAGTGAACAACAATAGATCGTGTCTCTGCTTCCGATCCCTTTAGGTATAGTCTCAGGTTTCACCTTTACCCCATGGTTTTACCCAAAGACTCCTCAGGTGAATGAGAGACAACATTTTTCAGCTCAAAAGCATTCAGTATAATAGAGAGATATGGATGGATGCACTAGTTAGCAAAGTGTTACATAATAAGATCAATAATACCAAAGTCAACTGAGTGTACAAAGCAGACACGGCTCTACATGTACATGTACACTCAAGATGTAATTTAGTACAGGCCTATGTTACCACTAAGGTGCGGGATCGTACACTATCGCAAATAGCCGTGTAAATAGCAAATTAGCGAAGGCTAATGTATAGTGTATAATGATAGTGATAATGAAGCTATTAAGGTGTATACTTGGCAAATTCGCTAATAGAAAGCAAAATAGCCCGATAGCGTTATAGCGTGCAATAGCCTAATATCTTATGATTAGCGGCGGCTATTGTATAATGCATTTTTCAAGTAGCTTGCGCTAATGTATAATGTATAATTCAAGGTGCTAATGTGGCTAATTCCTTTTTCAAAATTGATATATCGCAATAGCGTAAGTAGCCAAAATATCTTACGAGTAGCGGCGGCTATTGTATAATGCATTTTTCAAGTAGCTTGTGCTAATGTATAATGTATAATTCAAGGGCTAATGTGGCTAATTCCTTTTTCAAAATTGATATATCGCAATAGCGTAATTAGCCTAAATATATTACTATTAGCGTCGGCAATTGTATAATGCATTTTGCGAGTAGCTTTTGCTAATGTATAATGTATATTTCAAGGTGCTAATGTGGCTAATTCTCTTTTTAAAATCCAAATATCGCAATAGCGTAAATAGCCTAAATATATTACTATTAGCGGAAGCTATTGTATAATCGATATTTACATTAGCGTATAATGTATAATTCAAGGGGCTGATGTGGATAATTTGCTATCAAGAGCTAATACGCTTATAGTGATAATGAAGCTATTAAGGTGTATAATTGGCAAATTCGCTAATAGAAAGCAAAATAGCCCGATAGCGTTATAGCGTGCAAATAGCCTAATATCTTATGATTAGCGACGGCTATTGTATAATGCATTTTTCAAGTAGCTTGCGCTAATGTATAATGTATAATTCAAGGTGCTAATGTGGCTAATTCCTTTTTCAAAATTGATATATCGCAATAGCGTAAGTAACCAAATATATTACGAGTAGCGGCGGCTATTGTATAATGCATTTTTCAAGTAGCTTGTGCTAATGTATAATGTATAATTCAAGGTGCTAATGTGGCTAATTCTCTTTTTAAAATCCAAATATCGCAATAGCGTAAGTAGCCTAAATATATTACTATTAGCGTCGGCAATTGTATAATGCATTTTGCGAGTAGCTTTTGCTAATGTATAATGTATATTTCAAGGTGCTAATGTGGCTAATTCTCTTTTAAAATTCAAATATCGCAATTTAAAATCCAAATATCGCAATAGCGTAAATAGCCGAAATATATTACTATTAGCGGAAGCTATTGTATAATCGATATTTACATTAGCGTTAGCTATTGTATAATGTATAATTCAAGGGGCTAATGTGGATAATTTGCTATCAAGAGCTAATACGCTAATTTGCTTTGTGGTAAGTATTATCTGAATATCTCGACCAGGAGATAATGTACAGCAAATTCGCTATTTTAAAATTTATAGCGAAGGCTAATGTATAGTGTATAATTGAGAGTGATAATGAAGCTATTAATGATTAAGGTGTATAATTGGCAAATTCGCTAATATAGAAACCTAAAAATACCTTGATAACGTTATTGCGTGGATATAGCCTAATATCTTACGATTAGCGGCGGCTAATTGTATAATGCATTTTTCAAGTAGCTTGTATTAATGTATAATGTATAATTCAAGGTGCTAATGTGGCTAATTCCCTTTTCAAAATTCATATATGGGTTAATGTGGCTAATTTGCTATCAAGAGCTAATAAGCTAATTTGCTTTTTGGCAAGTATTATCTGAATATCCTCGACCAGAGAGATAATGTGGCAAATTCGCTATTTCAAAATTTATATCGTAATTGCGTAATTGCTTAAATAACAAGATATCAAGAGCTATTACGCTAATTTGCTTGTTGGCCTGTAGGCATAATATCTAAATACCACAAACATGGAGGTAATGTAGCTAATTCGCTATCAAAATACCATTATTTCAGAATGAAAAAAGTGGGTTTTTAACTACGGGGCATCCGGCTATTTGGCTAATTGGTTATTTAGCTAATTGGCTATTTGGCTAATTGTCTATTTTGGTCTGCTACCGTTAATTTCTAATTTGTTCTAGGTGGCGCAAATTAGTCAACATTTTACCAAACGTTGGTAATTATTTACCCAACAACGGGGTTGTTCATAGTTGAACCAACGTTGGGTAAATTGTTTGCCCAACGTTCTCTTAATGTTAAAGGTTCTTTATAGAACCTTAAGAGCTCTAGGGTTCTACATACAGGACAGAAAAAGGTTCTATTAAAGTGGAACCCTTTTCTTAGAGTGTAGGATGCGTCGTTATTAAAGGCGCCCGCCCCTTCTTAAAAGCGTAAATTTAAGAATATTCCAAGGGCCCGCCCCCGACTTTTTTTTTAGAATAAATTATTAAGGGCCTAAGAATATTCCCAAGGCCCCGCCCGACCTTTTTTTTTAGAATAAATTATTAAGGGCCTTTGTATGTTTGAGGTATAGGCTAAGGAATTTGTAGAATACATCCGAGGGGTGGGGGTTGTAGAACTTAAAAGGCGGTAAAACCGGTCTTTTTTAGTGTTTTATCCGAGGGGGGGGGGGGGGGGGTCCTTTACCTGCTTTACTAAATGACATGACAGAGGATGTTGCGTCGTTCTTAAAAGCGTAAATTTAAGAATATTCCAAGGCCCCTCCGACTTTTTTTAGAATAAAATAATATAGGGCCTTTGTATGTTTGAGGTATATGCTAAGGATTTAAACCATAAAGAAAGTCCCTAGAGACAGAATGCACCAACACCCAAGATATTTATTTTCAGTTCATAAATCATAATAATCCAAATTCACCTACTTTACTAATGACATGACAGAGGATGTTGCGTCGTTCTTAAAAGCGTAAATTTCAGAAGAGGCCCCTCCCCCGACTTTTTTTTAGAGTAAATTAATATAGGGCCTTTGTATGTTTGAGGTATAGGCTAAGGAAATTGTAGGTTACATCCGATGGGTGGGGGTTGTTGAACTTAAAATGCGTTAAAACAGGTCTTGTTTATTGTTCAGTGAACAAGAATTTGTTGATCCGAGGGGGGGGGGGGGGGGGGGAGGTCCTTTACTTACTTTACTAAACTGACATGAGAGATGATGTTGCATCGTTCTTAAAAGCGTAAATTAATGAATATTCCACGAACAAGAATTTGTTGATCCGAGGTGGGGGGGGGGGCGGGTCCTTTACCTACTTTACTTTACTAAATGACATGACAGAAGATGTTGCGTCGTTCTGAATATTCAAAAAAAGGGTTTGTATGTTTGAGAGGTTTTTTTTGCTTAGGTGGTAAAACAGATATGTTCAGGGGGGGGGGGGGTGCTTTACCTACTTTACTAAATGACATGACAGAGGATGTTGCGTCATTCTTGCGTTGTTCTTAAAAGCGTTAATTTATGAATATTCCAAAAAAGGGTTTATTAGATGTTTGGAGGCTTTTTTACTTATAGGTGGTATGACACAGATGACATGACAGATGATGTTGCGGGGGGGGGGGGGGGAGGGTCTTTTACCTGCTTTACTAAATGACTTGACAGAGGATGTTGCGTCGTTCTTAAAAGCGTAAATTTATGAATATTCCAAGAACAAGAATTTGTTGAGCGGGGGAGCGGGGGGGGGGGGGGGGGGGGTCCTTTACCTACTTTACTAAATGACATGACAGAGGATGTTGCGTCGTTCTTAAAAGCGTAAATTTATGAATATTCCAAAAAAGGGTTTATTGTATGTTTGAGAGGGTTTTTTTACTTAGGTGGTAAAATCAGATATGTTCGGGATGGTTTGCAAAGGCGGTGTTACTAAATGACATGACAGATGATGTTGCGGGGGGGGGGGGGGGGGGGGGTCCTTTACCTGCTTTACTAAATGACTTGACAGAGGATGTTGCGTCGTTCTTAAAAGCGTAAATTTATGAATATTCCAAGAACAAGAATTTGTTGATCAGGGGGGGGGGGTGCTTTACCTACTTTACTAAATGACATGACAGAGGATGTTGCGTCGTTCTTGCGTTGTTCTTAAAAGCGTTAATTTATGAATATTCCAAAAAAGGGTTTATTAGATGTTTGGAGGTTTTTTTTACTTATAGGTGGTAAAAACAGATATGTTCGGAAGAATTTGTTGATCCGAAGGGGGTGGGGGGGGGGGGGGGGGGGGGGGGGTCCTTTACCTACTTTACTAAATGACATGACAGATGTTAAGGCGGTGTTACTAAATGACATGACAGATGATGTTGCGGGGGGGGGGGGGGGAGTCCTTCACCTGCTTTACTAAATGACTTGACAGAGGATGTTGCGTCGTTCTTAAAAGCGTAAATTTATGAATATTCCAAGAACAAGAATATGTTGATCAGGGGGGGAGGGGGGTGCTTTACCTACTTTACTAAATGACATGACAAACGATGTTGCGTCGTTCTTAAAAGCGTAAGTTTATGAATATTCCAAAAAAAGGTTTATTGTATGTTTGAGAGGGTTTTTTTACTTAGGTGGTAAAAACAGATATGTTAGGATGGTTTGCAAAGGCGGTGTGGCGGTGTTTTCGTTGTAAAAGGCCACTCCCCCGTCATTCTGGTCTTGTTTAGTGTTTTAGTTAACATGGTGAACCGGTACTTATTGATCCGGGGGGGGGGGGGGGGGGGGGGCAATTACCTACTTTACTGAATGACATGACAGAGGATGTTGCGTCGTTCTTAAAAGCGTAAATTTAAGAGAATTTTAGAATAAATTAATATAGGGCCTTTGTATGTTTGAGGTATATGCTAAGGAATTTGTAGGTTACATGCGAGGGTGGGGGTTGTTGAACTTAAAAGGCGGTGAAACCCGGTCTTTTTTAGTATTTTAGTGAACAAGAATATGTTGAATGTTTTTCACTCTTTTATTATGACGATCCCATAAAGAAAGTCCCTAGAGAACAGAATGCACCAACACAAGATATTTATTTTCAGTTCATAAATCATAATAATCAAAATTCACCTACTTTACTAAATGACATGACAGTGGAATTTTTATGCTCGTTCTGGTTCTGGTTGGGACGCGTTTTTTTGTCAAACATTTCGATACAAATGCTGCAATATCATATTATATTTTCTTTGGTATCATAAACAACTAATAGAGTATACAATTGTTTCAATTGATAGCTGCAATAAACGTGGATTAAAAAGCTGATAGACAAAACTATATTAACAAGTTGTATGCTCGTTCTGGTACGGGTTTGGAACGTATTGTTTATTAACAAACAATTAGATACAGAGTATTTCTTCATTTGTTGACATGAATTTGCCAAACATTAAAGTTTATCGCACTACATTTGAAAGTATCTATTTTGTTGATTTTGTATGCATAAATATGTATTCCTGGTGCGTTGACGTATTGGTTAAAAGCGTATGAAAAGACGATAGATACAAACTATATGCACAATATTTTTATGCGCGTTCTGGTTCGGGATTGGAACGTGTTTTTTATTGTCATCATTTCGATACAAATTATACAAATGCTGCAATATCATATCATATTTTCTTTGTATCTTAAACAACTAATTGAGTATACAATTGTTTCGACTGATAGCTGCAATAAACGTGATGATCAATGGATAGTGTAGGCCTACACTATAAACCAGTAATATTTAAATGTTGATATACCACACTACATAGCATACTCTCTAAACGTAAAAGAGGTAAAACTCAGACTCTTTTGATAGCTCTAGGAGGGACAGCTCTTTTTGGAGTGAAGTAAAAAAAATAATCTAAAAAAATCAGCGAACAATAACTCCGAAAAGAGCGAACTTCACTCCTACAACGAGCCGTCCCTCCTATAGCGCTCTCGAAAGAGTAAGTTTTAACTATTTTACATTTAGAGAGTAGACTGTCACTTTTAATGACTTTATGTTAATATAAATATAGTTAGTACAAATCATGGAAGATTTCAATACATGTAAAATTTGCGCATGTCTTAAAAAGCTAGAAAATATAGCTAAATAGCCTAATAGCGCGGTAGCCACGCAACCCTGTGAAATAATATCATCATTTGTTAAACTCAACACCAAAATAGCCTAATAGCGCATTAGCCACACGACCCTGTGCAATAATATCATCATTTGATAAATTCCTTCTATAGCTAAATAGCGCGGTAGCCACGTGACCCGGTGCAATATACTATCATTCGATAATTTCTTAAATAGCCTAATAGCGCGATAGCCACGCGACTCTGTGCAATTATATTCTCATTAGATAAATTCCTTCAATAGCTAAATATCCTAATAGCGCGGTAGCCCCGCGACCCTGTGTAATAATACAATTATTGGTTAAACTTCTACAATAGCTAAATAGCCTAATAGCGCGTTAGCCACGGGACCATGTCCAATTTATCATCATTTGATAAATTCCTTCAATAGCTGAATATCCTA
Organism: Ophiura sarsii; assembly: GCA_035610835.1. NCBI lineage: Eukaryota > Metazoa > Echinodermata > Ophiuroidea > Amphilepidida > Ophiuridae > Ophiura > Ophiura sarsii. Next base: position 49,127 of record JAYJML010000229.1, on the reverse strand, counting down.
ATAGCGCGGTAGCCACGCGACCCTGTCCAATTGATAAATTCTTCAATAGCTAAATATCCTAATAGCGTAATAGCCCCGTGACCCTGTGTAATAATACAACCATTGGTTAAACTTTTTCAATAGCTAAATAGCCTAATAGCGCGTTAGCCAGGGGACCCAGTCCAATAATATCATCATTTGTTAAATTCCTTCAATAGCTAAATATCCTAATAGCGTAAAAGCCCCGCGACCCTGTGTAATAATACAACCATTGGTTACACTTCGTCAATAGCTAAATAGTCTAATAGCGCGTTAGCCACGGGACCTTGTCCAATAATATCATCATTTGTTAAATTCCTTCAATAGCTAAATAGCCTAATAGCGCGATAGCAACGCGACTCTGTGCCAAATGTTATCGTTTGATAAATTCCTTCAATAGCTAAATATCCTAATAGCGTAATAGCCCCGCGACCCTGTGTAATAATACAATCATTGGTTAACTTCTTCAATAGCTAAATAGCCTAATAGCGCGTTAGCTACAGGACCCTGTCCAATAATATCATCATTTGTTAAATTCCTTCAATAGCTAAATAGCCTAATAGCGCGATAGACACGCGACTCTGTGCAAAATATTATCGTTTGATAAATTCCTTCAATAGCTAAATATCCAAATAGCGCGTTAGGCACGGGACCCTGTCCAATAATATCATCATTTGTTAAATTCCTTCCATAGCTAAATAGCCTAATAGCGCGATAGCCACGCGACTCTGTGCAAAATTTTATCGTGTGATAAATTTCTTTCAATAGCTAAATATCCAAATAGCGTAATAGCCCCGCGACCCTGTGTATAATACAATCATTGGTTAACTTCTTCAATAGCTAAATAGCCTAATAGCGCGTTAGCTACAAGACCCTGTCCAATAATATCATCTTTTGTTAAATTCCTTCAATAGCTAAATAGCCTAATAGCGCGATAGACACGCGACACTGTGCAAAATATTATCGTTTAATAAATTTCTTCAATAGCTAAATATCCAAATAGCGCGTTAGCCATGGGACCCTGCCCAATAATATCATCATTTGTTAAATTCCTTCAATAGCTAAATAGCCTAATAGCGCGATAGCCACGCGACTCTGTGCAAAATGTTATCGTTTGATAAATTCCTTCAATAGCTAAATATCCAAATAGCGTAATAGCCCCGCGACCCTGTGTAATAATACAATCATTGGTTAACTTCTTCAATAGCTAAATAGCCTAATAGCGCGTTAGCTACAAGACCCTGTCCAATAATATCATATTTTGTTAAATTCCTTCAATAGCTAAATAGCCTAATAGCGCGATAGACACGCGACACTGTGCAAAATATTATCGTTTAATAAATTTCTTCAATAGCTAAATATCCAAATAGCGCGTTAGCCACGGGACCCTGCCCAATAATATCATCATTTGTTAAATTCCTTCAATAGCTAAATAGCCTAATAGCGCGATAGCCACGCGACTCTGTGCAAAATGTTATCGTTTGATAAATTCCTTCAATAGCTACATATCCAAATAGCGTAATAGCCCCGCGACCCTGTGTAATAATACAATCATTGGTTAACTTCTTCAATAGCTAAATAGCCTAATAGCGCGTTAGCTACAAGACCCTGTCCAATAATATCATCTTTTGTTAAATTCCTTCAATAGCTAAATAGCCTAATAGCGCGATAGACACGCGACACTGTGCAAAATATTATCGTTTAATAAATTTCTTCAATAGCTAAATATCCAAATAGCGCGTTAGCCACGGGACCCTGCCCAATAATATATCATTTGTTAAATTCCTTCAATAGCTAAATAGCCTAATAGCGCGATGAGCCACGCGACTCTGTGCAAAATATTATGATTTGATAAATTCCTTCAATAGCTAAATATCCAAATAGCGCGGTAGCCACGCGACCCTGTCCAATTGATAAATCCATTCAATAGCTAAATATCCTAATAGCGCGATAGCTCCGCGACCCTGTGCAATAATGCAATGATTGGTTACACTCCATCAATAGCCAGATAGCGTAATAGCGCAGTAGCCACGCGACCCTTTGCCACTATATCATCCTTTGATAAAATTCCATCAGTAGCTAAATAGCCTAATAGCGCGATAGCCCCGTGACACAGTGCAATAACACCATCATTTGTAAAATTCCTATAATAGCTAAATAGCCTAATAGCGCGGTAGCATCGCGACCACAATTAAATATAAACACAGACTAACAACTCATAAACAAAAAATACACAAAACCCTCTAAGTACCAAATTAGCAACTAGCGACCTAGTCTCCGATAATTAGGATATTGCTCTTACGAATAGCGAATTAGCCATGTAACTGTTGGAAAAGGGATTTCCCTCCATAGGCGAAGTACAGTAGATAGCGTCGATATCTTGCAAATAGCTCTAAAAGTGTCGATCCCGCACCATACTCTTACCCATCGTGTAGGAATCCAAAAATAGCATTGTTTTTGGAGTTAGGTGCACAGTTGGTCATTTTGATAGACGGCGACGATATATGTGTACAAAGAGATAGGGGATATAATTGATATTTTACGATTTAACCACGATATAAATGATATTTTAGATATATTTATTGCCGATACAAGTGACACATTTATTTCAATGTGATATCTGATATTCTTGATATTTCCGATATAAATGATATAAAAGATACAAACGATAGTTTTGACGATATAAAAGATAGATTTTTTGATTGAGTTGTACTTTTGCGACGATATATCTGATATTCTTGATATTTTTGATATAAAAGATATCAAAGATACAAACGATAGTTTTGACGATATAAAAGATAGAGATGAGATGAGTTGTACTTTTGCGACGATATATCTGATATTCTTGATATTTTTGATATAAAAGATATAAAAGATACAAACGATAGTTTTGACGATATAATAAAGATAGATTTTTTGATTGCGTTGTACTTTTGCGACGATATATCTGATATTCTTGATATTTTTGATATAAAAGATATAAAAGATACAAACGATAGTTTTGACGATATAAAAGATAGATTTGTTGATTGAGTTGTACTTTTGCGACGATATATCTGATATTCTTGATATTTTTGATATAAAAGATACAAACGATAGTTTTGACAATATAAAAGACAGAGATGAGATGAGTTGTACTTTTGCGACGATATATCTGATATTCTTGATATTTTTGATATAAAAGATATAAAAGATACAAACGATAGTTTTGACGATATAAAAGATAGATTTTTTGATTGCGTTGTACTTTTGAGACGATATATCTGATATTCTTGATATTTTTGATATAAAAGACATAAAAGATACAAACGATAGTTTTGACGATATAAAAGATAGATTTTTTGATTGAGTTGTACTTTTGCGACGATATCTGATATTCTTGATATTTTTGATATAAAAGATATAAAAGATACAAACGATAGTTTTGACGATATAAAAGATAGAGATGAGATGAGTTGTACTTTTTCGACGATATATCTGATATTCTTGATATTTTTGATATAAAAGATATAAAAGATACAAACGATAGTTTTGACGATATAAAAGATAGATTTTTTGATTGCGTTGCACTTTTGCGACGATATATCTGATATTCTTGATATTTCCGATATAAATGATATAAAAGATACAAACGATAGTTTTGACGATATAAAAGATAGAGATGTAGGCCTACTTTTGCGACGATATATCTGATATTCTTGATATTTTTGATATAAAAGATATAAAAGATACAAACGATAGTTTTGACGATATAAAAGATAGATTTTTTGATTGCGTTGTACTTTTGCGACGATATGTCTGATATTCTTGATATTATTTTTTGATATAAAAGATACTTTATACCAGCCAGTATGCAACCACACGAAAAGTCGTTCCTTTTCTAACCCAGCCAAGCGACCCGGAAGTATTCACCCGTAACGATACTGCTTTGCAGTCATAGTTGACCTCGTAATAGCACGATGTAAATGAGCTCTTTTCATGATTATAATCACACATTTCAAACACATTTGCCATGAAATTGTAAAATAAAAAGGCATATATTGCGAATTATATTATCTAATATTAGCTGTGACTTCATGACATGTTGCATTTTCGGTGCAAATTATTGTCATCACACACAGCCGAATTTCGAGAAAAACTTGACGAAACTAAAGCCAAATTAACAGTAAATATTCCCTTTTTGAAGAATTAGGCACCAATTGTATTGATGGTATCATATTATTCATAGTCTTTTGTAACTAGAAACATGCTTAAAATATTATGAAATTATTTAGTCCAGTCAAGTGAATAGTTCGAGCTATATTCATTTCGTACCGTCGTTGGGTTGTTGATGAAGTGTTTAAATCTCACAATGGAATTAGTTTCGCTTGATAGCTCAGATGGTAGAGCGTTAGACTGAAGAGCGAGAGGTCCGGGGTTTGAAATCGATCCTTCTGCTCTGCACAATTTCATATGATATTTTTTTTCTTGTCAAAATCATTTTTCACAATTTCATCACACAAAATACATAAATTCGGACGTTTTCATTGCAAAAACGGTATTTTTTCCCAAAATATCTAATGAATTCAAACGCGGGCATGAAAATGAAGCGCGGGCGGGTTATAGGAAACTAAAAATCACTTGGCGAGGCCTAACGGGGGATCGTAAGTTTCGTTTTCTGACCGAAAATCGCTGAAAATTAAGACTCGATTTTCTAATCAAAAAAAAACTCGGGCATCAATGATTTTGATATGAAATTAAAGCTTGAACTTCCGTTAGTATGAAAATTGCTCTTAAAATATCGTTCGATTCTTAGTCCAGTCAAGTGAATAGTTACAAGAAGCAAAGTCACAAAAGTTGTTAGATTCTAAAATAAGCGATAAAATCACTGTTTGTGGACCAAAAATTGTCAATTTGGTCCCATATTATTAAGAAAATTACGGTGATTATACCTATCTAGCTATTTGGCTGCAAACTGATCCTATCGCAGTGTATGCTGGTAAAACTAACTTGTCGTAAGGCTGACATAGGGTATTTAGCTAAAGGGAGACATCCTGAAATCGATCATTCTGCGGGTTAGAAATCGGCAAGGTCACGCTTTAAAAGCGACTGTTGCGTACTGACTGATACAGGGTGTGTAAAAAGTAAAAATTATTACGCTCATTAATTATAGAAAATAGCTAACTATATTCAAAGTAGCTCAAAATACATCAAAACATATATCAATAACTTGTCAGAATCTGAAATTTGATGAAGGATTGTTATTTCTTACTTGAAAAAAATGTACCCCATCAAAATTAGAAGGTTTTTTTAAAGATTATACAGGGTGTTTCAAAATCTAAAATAAGTCACTGTCAATGTGTTATTGACTTGGTTGGTTAGACTGTATACAGAATGAAAATGCTATAAAAGTAGGCCTGTGTTTCAAGCATGTGTTAGACCTTTATTCCAGGGAATAAAAGGCTAAATAATATTTAGTTTGAACTGTTACACAGCAGGCTAGTATTACAGGGTGGTAAAAATGTAATCTTCGTTTAAAATGCATTGATTCATTTCAGTGTAACATTATATTAGATTGATTGATTGTACAGTGTAATGGACAATTTAACTGAGGTTGAAGATGACAACCCTTATCAACTTTATGAAATTCATAAATCATACATTTTGAAATTCAAAACCCTATTATAAGTCAATGTGCCTATCCAGGATTACCCTAATCACATCCGTTTATAAGAGTTAATTAGTTTTTAATTAATTAGTGTTTATTTCATTAAAAATGTCTTTTTACACTAAATACAGAATTGATAGTGACTGTAAACTTCAACATCATGACTATTTTTACAGAAAATGTGGGTTCTATATATATGCAATTTCTACTAAAAGCTCATTTGAATATCATTTGCAACCTTATCATCCCCACCTCCACCATGCCGACTAATTATGTTTAACGAGTTACATAAATTGATTAAGTTTCATTTAAATGTTTTACCTAATTTGTATGATTAGAGCATTAAATTCTCTGTAAAATAAGACCAAACTTGCAATTCCATGTTGTACTAAACCAGAGATACAAGCATTTGAATCTTTTAGAATCGTTTACAAATGCTATCTCCATTGGAATTACACACACGCAACAACCACCCCCGCAACAACCACCCCCGCAACAACCACCCCTTCCACCCCTGACTAATTGTGTTTAATTAGCTGTAGTAATTAATTGGTATGCATATTTGATATTATTTTTCTTGATACTGATAGAGGGATAATTGGGCTTTCATATAAGCCCAAATTTGCATATCAGCTATGCTTATAACAGTACTTTATTTAGAAAACCAATGTCAAATGGTACCGAAAATGTGCATATTCCACCTTTTTTGGGTGCCCAACTTAAAAAACCTGACCACAAACGATAGTTTTGACGATATAAAAGATAGATTTTTTGATTGAGTTGTACTTTTGCGACGATATATCTGATATTCTTGATATTTCCGATATAAATGATATAAAAGATACAAACGATAGTTTTGATGATATCAAAGATAGAGATTTTTTGACTGAGATGTACTTTTGCGACGATATATCTGATATTCTTGATATTTTTGATATAAAAGATACAAACGATAGTTTTGACGATATAAAAGACAGAGATGAGATGAGTTGTACTTTTGCGACGATATATCTGATATTCTTGATATTTTTGATATAAAAGATATAAAAGATACAAACTATAGTTTTGACGATATAAAAGATAGATTTTTTGATTAAGTTGTACTTTTGCGGAGATATATCTGATATTCTTGATATTTCCGACATAAATGATATATAAAAGATACAAACGATAGTTTTGACGATATAAAATATAGAGATTTTTTGACTGAGATGTACTTTTGCGACGATATATCTGATATTCTTGATATTTTTGATATAAAAGATACAAACGATAGTTTTGACGATATATAAAAGATAGAGATGAGATGAGATGTACTTTTGCGACGATATATCTGATATTCGTGATATTTTTGATATAAAAGATACAAACGATAGTTTTGACGATATAAAAGATAGAGATATATTAAGTGAGTTGTAAATTTGCGACGATATATCTGATATTCTTGATATTTCCGATATAAATGATATAAAAGATACAAATGAGCAGAAGCGAAAACCAGACGACGATAGCACTGCCTCAACTTCAAAGAAAAAAAAGCAAACACCAGATGATCATGACGATTCCACCGGTACTCCCTCAACTTCGACAAACAATACCTTGCAGATACACAGGAAACGAAAACCAGATGACGATAGCACTGCCTCAACTTCAAAGAAAAAAAAGCAAACACCAGATGATCATGACGATTCCACCGGTACTCCCTCAACTTCGACAAACAATACCTTGCAGATACACAGGAAACGAAAACGAGACGACGATAGCACTGCCTCAACTTCAAAGAAAAAAAAGCAAACACCAGATCATGACGATTCCACCGGTACTCCCTCAACTTCGACAAACAATACCTTGCGGATACACAGGAAACGAAAACCAGATGACGATAGCACTGCCTCAACGCAAAAACCAGATGATTGATGCTTCCACCAGTACTTCTTCAACTTTGACAAAGGAAAAGAAGAAGAAAACACCGCCACCATACACATTACGGGTTAGGTGTCAGAATAGAACCATAGATGAGGGTGCTTCCACGAGCACTGCACCAATGACTTCTAAGGGGAAAACGCAAAATTGGAGAGACCGCTTAAAACAAAATGAGCCTGAGAAGTATGACACGATAAAGGACAAAGCTAATACCTACAGTTATTTCTACCGACTATCCTGTGCCACTGCCGAGCAAACTCTTATGAAGAGGAATCTTTCAGAAGAAAAAAGAGAAGATGCTGAGATGTGGTTGGAAAGAAAGAAACGTAGCAATGAGTGTGCCAGAAAGAGGATGGAGAAGATGAATGCCAAAAACAAAGCAGAGAAGAAGGATGAAAACAAACCTAAAAAAGTCGTAACAAGAAAAGAACATGAGAAGAAGAAGAATTATGAAACTAAGAGGAAGGCAGAACAGCGTGCAAAGTTAAATGCATCAGAGAAGGCCGCAATTAACAAGAAAAGACGAGAACAATATGCCGCTAAGAAGGAAAATGAGGTGAAAGAAAAAGAAAGAAAGGTGAATGAGATGGAACAGAAGTTGAAAGATATGGAGGAGCTGTTACGTGTAAAAGAGATCGAGTTGCGAGAAAGGGATACGGAGTTACAAAACAGAAACAATGAGCTAGGAGAAAACGCTATTGACATGAGATCCAGCGATGCCAGACGAAAGAGCCTTCAACGTGCTAAAGATTCGATGCCAAAACGAAGATCCCATTATGTAAACACGACAATAGATCTTGTGAAGCATGCTTCACCAAAAAAAGCAGCTGCTTTTGAAGAGGCTGGGATGCAAGCAGGAGTCAATAAACGCGTTGAAGATGCAGTGATGGATGCTGTTAAAGAAGGGCTTAATTATCCAAGACAGTCGACACACAGGCAGAACCTGTCGGCATCTCTGCGTGGTACTCGCAAATTCGGTCTTCAGAGGGCAGTCTGCCGCCGATTCAAGGTCTGCAGAAATTTAATACAGAAGGCAAAGGATGGCCGTGCTGGGAGCAGACAACTTCCTGCTGCAACCATCAACTTAGTACAGGAGTTTTTTGAGGAGAACTCAAACAAATTGCCCGATAAGAAATTTGTTAGTAAAAAGACTGGGAAACCTAGACACGTCATGAACTATACAATTTCCCAACTTCACACCAAATACAATGAAGCGCATCCACAAAACAAAGTGGGTGCATCATCCTTCTATGCACACCGACCAAAACATGTGAAGACGAAGAGAGAAGCCAACTATATTGGCTGTCTCTGCGAATATTGTGAGAATATTGAACTGAAAGTTAAATGCATCAACCACAACACATCAGGCGCAAGATTAATCAAAGATGTCTATGATATATCCAACCGTACCATGTGCCCTAAACAATCAGGGCAGGATTTTCATCACCCTGATTGTATTCATCGGAAATGTGAGAGATGTGGAGTACATCAGCTGGATACGGCCCTACAGCCTTTGCTGGAAGATCCCGAAAAGATTGTTGAATGGAAGTGTTGGGAGATGATCACCACAACAGTGTACGGGAAGAAAACCAAGACCATCAAAAAAAGAAGCCTAGTAGCCAAATGTGGCACTGTCTTGGAGTTTGCCGCAGGATTGAAAGAAGAGGCGGCGACATTTCCACTCCATCTATTTAACAAAGACTGGCAGAACCAACAGGAACGGCTACTGAAGTCAAACCTGAAGGCTGGTGAAGTGATGGCGGTGCTTGATTTTGCAGAAAATTACAAATGTGCCTACCAGCGTGAAGTGCAAAGTGCCTACTACTCCCAGGACTCTAGCACTGTTCACCCCATCGTCACATATTACCGATGTGCCCAATGTGACAAATCTATCACCGAATCACTAATTATGATAAGCGATGATCTCAACCATGATTACCATCTGGTAAATCGATTCCAGCAAGAGGTCACCAAGCACTTGACCAACACCCGAGAGTTGGAGATCTCTATGATGTTACTTGATGTACCGCTATTCAGATGGCTGTGCTTGTCAGTACAAGTCTAAGGGACCGTTTTCTGACGTCAGTTACTCAAAGGAGGATTTCGGGTTTGCGATGCAGCATAATTTCTCGGGAACGCGTCACGGAAAAGGGGCCAGCGACGGGGAAAGTGCAGTGGTCAAAAATCATGCTGCCAATGCAGTCAAAGCAGGGAATGCAATCATCAAAGGCGCTGAGGAACTTTATCAGTACCTGCAGGAAAATCTCACCAGAGGCCCAACTGATGAAAACTGTTGCGCTGACTTTATGAGAACAATGTTCTTCATACCACAAGAGAGCGTCAACAGGGACAGAAATCATAGAGTCGTTGGAAGAGTGGTGGACACCAGGAAATTGCATTGCCTGAAAAGCATCAGTGGAGGAATTGTGGCATCAAGAAACCTATCCTGTTTCTGTGAGCCCTGCTGGCAAGGCAATGATGGCTGTTTAAATATGCCGTATGTCCAGCCCTGGAGAAAGGTCAAACTTGGAGGTAAGGATAGGATACATAGGCTACATTGCACTGCAAATTATGAATGTGTATTTTTAGACGTCATAGTAAACACTAAACTACACGCTGTCCAAAACTACACATTCATAATTGGCAGCGCTAGGATATATTGTTGTTGTTGTACATACAATTCAATTGTGAAACTGGCAGCAACTAGTTCCGAGCAAATGTACAATTGATCTATTTCAACCCTAACCCAGTTTACGGTTTTTAACCAGGATCAACATTTTTAGAGATGGACTTGGAAGTAATGCTTATTACTCCGGGTGGTTAGGGTTAAGATTATTTTTGTTCAACTGTTTATAAAATGATCAAATGTTGTCATTTCAGCTTTGAGCAGTGTAGCAGTGAGCGATGTTACCAACGATGATACAGACATGTCCAAGCAAGACGTCCCTTCCCACTTCCCTGATGATGTCCCTTCCCACTTCCCTGATAATGATGACCCTTCCCCTGACATTGAGAGTGAATGCGACAACAGTGGAGATACCCAAAGCCAGACCAATGCAGATGACAGTGATATAGGTAATGTGTGTTTCAATCTTTATTTATTTTCTTTGACTGCCTTTAAATGAAATTATATTGTGAGTAACTCTGTTGCAAGTATCCGATGTACCATGGTTGCAAATACAGTGCAACCTTGTTAACACAAAGTCTGTTAACACGGCCCCAAGCAACTTTGTGTTGCACTGTTAACGAGGTTCCACTGGAGCTGTTTTATTAAAGATTAAATTAAAAGTTGGAATACTCATTATGTAGGTTAAACATGTATTTGTGTAAGATATACAAAGTGCAAAGTTATGTTATGAATTATATATAATATTAAACCCTGATGTGATTTGGTTACTTTCTTCATTAGGTGGTGCTACTGATATACAAGTACATGATTTTGTAGCAGTGAGGGTGACAAGCAAAAAGAACAAAGGAGACCAGATGTATGTTGCAAAGGTAAGTTTTTATTGTCATTGGCTTTATGCCATAAACCATCCACACAAAACATTGTTGGTACTGTATACCAAAAGCTTCTTATTATAATGGGAGGGGAAATTTGAATTGCAAAACAAGAGCCTCCCAAATATGGGCATGTATACTTAGTTGCACAATGTGACTTGTAAAATGAGGGTGCTATTATCTTGACATCGCCTATAATTGACAGCACACAGGCCTTGTACTAGAGGCTTCAATCTCGGCACTAAGGAGTATGTGTACTGGCACTGGCCTGATGCCTCCATGTTCCATGGCAACTAACTTGTGTACAGAAAATTTGCAAATAATATTTGATTTACTCTTGATTTTCTATATTGCAGGTTGCTTCAGTACTTGGCGATGACTACAGTTTGTCGTATATGGTCCAAAGCAGTGGAAGCCTTTATACCTGGCCACATGGAGACGAAGTGTTTTTTGTCCATCCAGGATGTGATATCATTTGCAAGCTTCCAACACCAGACTGTGTGATGGTTGGCTCACGTCTTCTATCTAAAATTGATTTAACAATGGCCAAACAAATTTTCAAACAGTAAACTGTGGACTAATAACCAGGATATCTCTCTGATATTCTTTTGCTTTTATAGTAGTGCAAGTTTGCCTATATTTGCTGAGGTTTTGTCCTCCATAAGCTGCACACAAACTTGGCGGTGTGTTTTCTCTTTCATTTCATTGTCTTTGCTATCGACACATGTAAGTAACAATCCCTGATACCTGCACAGATATAATGGTCTGATACCAAATTTGGACAACAGTGTATGGTTAGAAGTCCTATTTTTGAGAAGGGGTATCATACATTGCAGTATAAAACCTGTGCAAATTTCGGTCCCTTTTTGTTATGAGACCATTTGTGTCCGGGACCACCTGTGAATTTCAGGTACTTAAAGCCTTCTAATTCACAGGGATTTCATCAGCCAGGAAACACAAACTTTGAATCATCAGTCTCAAAATATGAAATAGTAACTCAGAAGTGAAAAGTTTAAAAAAGATTAATTCAAAATTCAACTCAACAAAGTGTTAGTTGGAGGAATCCTTAGCAAAGCCAACTGGGGATTCAATATGTTTAAAACTTGATGTTAGTAATGTGATATGACCAAGAACAACTAAGAAGTGTTATAAATGTATGTTCTGTTTTTCATGTATTGCACACAAATGAGGTGAAGTGTGCAAACACAAATTGTTCTTGATCATTGTTCTTGAAAAAGTTAGAAATAGTTAAAACATAATTAGTTCAGTTAGTAAGTAGTGTTATAGTAAAGCAACTAATTAGAGAACTACATTTTATAAGTAACAATATGCAAATCATACTGCTCCAATGATGAAACAAATTGGTAAATTTCAAATAAAGTGTGTCTCAAAGCCACCATGTGCAATGCATCTGGCATTGAGAAAACGATTGAAAATGCTTAGCAAGCTTTGAGACATACTTTTTTGAATACTTCATCACATCATAAAGCATCGCTAGCTACTATGCAAGGTACCGTTTAGAATGTGAGGACAATGAGATGTTTCAAGGTTGTGAAACCCACGACACGCCGTGTCAGTGATGTCACTACCAAACAATGTGAGATGAGGTAAAGCCTATAATATGGTTATGCAATATTGTATTCAACGATTAATCATTGGCTGGATGCAACAACAGATGATAATAAATGTATTGAATACATGTAGGTCTCTAAACTGGTTCTCTGTGTCTTTGATATATATATCCAACTCATGTTGTGTTTTCTTTCAACATCAGTGATGTTCCCTGATATTCGTTAAGAATGTGTGCATGCAAACTAAAAAAACCAAGATGTTTGTGTCCCGTTTACACATGGAACCTCTATGCATGTTTTGGCCCTGTAAGCATGTTCAAATTCAGTAATTGTGCCACTGACCTACTTAAAATGATTATGAGCTAATATGGCGATATCAATTTATCACAGAAAATACAAACACTACTGAAATTGGGTATTTTGTCTATGTGTAAATGGGACGCCAATTTTTTGGTGTCCCACTTACACATGGAACCTTTCGTGCATGTTTTGGTATCTGATGATTTTAAAACACAGTGATTGTGCTACTGACCTTCTTAAATTATTATGTGCAATATATACATATTTAATTTGATCACAGGAAACACAAACACCACTGAAATTGGGTCTTGGTTCCATGTGTAAATGGGACGCCAATATGTTTGTGTCCTGTTTACACATGGAACCTTTTATGCATATTTTGGCCCTGTAAGCATTTTAAAATTCAGTGACTGTGTTACTGACTATCATCAATACTTATATTATTATGAGTGTGATGCAATTCCGTCCCTCACGTGAGGGACGGAAATCAATAGATAAAATGCTTTCCCTACTGAAAATGACAAATGGAAACTAAATTGAACATATATGTGTACTTGCTAATGATGTTTATACACATATTAAATGTATTATAAAGTGAAATTAACATTACGATTTTAAGTAGGGGTCGTTTTTGATGCGTGAGGGATGAACATCAATAGAAATGGGTAACACAACCATTCTGTACACTTTACAATATTTTATTGAAACTATGCAACTTTTATTAACTTTTCTCACAAATTATGAATTCGAGAATAAAACCATTTATGAATATCAAACAATTGCAAGTCCAATGCACTTGGGATAGCCGAGGGACGTCGTTAAAAATGTGTGAGGGACGGACACTTTTTTATGTGAGGGACGGACAAAATTAGACTAATTTTTTAAATCAACAATATTGATCAAATTCAATTTGAAATATAATATTTGACAGTTAACTAATCATTTGAGAGAAAAAAAACCAAGAAAATTATTTTTAGTTGGGGTGTAGGCCCCTTTTATGACCTTATTTCATAATGTGAGGGACGGACATTATTGTCCTTCAGCAGCACATTATCATTTATATGTGTTTTACATTGCTTAAAGTGATTTTAATCAATTGAGATATAATCTGTGACATCTAAGTGCATTTGTAAACAAGATTACAGCAAAATAAATAATAAATTTGACAACAGCTGTGATGCAAGGGAAAAAACAACAATAACGTGAGGGACGGACGGAGAGTAAAGTGAGGGACGGACATCACATTTAAAGTTAAATTACTAGGACCAATAAGGTTTCAGAGACTTGTAATATTTATTTTTGGAGAGCTGACAGAGTCTGTCGATAGATAGGGTACTTTGTTATTTTTTTTAAAAAGTTTAGTAGCTAGGAGACAAAAAAGTTGTATTTTTTCCGTGAGGGACGGACAAAATCACTGGAATTCACATTTTACGACCTCTAACCGCTACATAAGTTGATGTTTATTGAAAGTGTCATCACATATCAATGAAATAGTTTGTATACTTACAATATGTAAAATAAGAAAGGATGTATTCACTATTTTCATATTCAAACCTCAATTTTCTTTTATATTCCATTTGTCCGTCCCTCAAGCTATAAAAAAGCACATTAAATTTTGACGTCACGGTACGCCTAGCAATTTTTTTATTTTTTTATTTTAAATTTGGCATAATAAAATATGGACCTTCCTCTACTATTTAAAGTACTTTTTTGATTAATTTGAGCAATTCTAAAATTTTCATCAAATGTTTACCAGTTTTGGATCACACTCTTATGTACTGTGAAGATTTAATTTTATCGCAGGAAACACAAACACCACTGAAATTGGGACTGGGTTCCATGTGTAAATGGGACGCCAAGATTGTGGAGTCTCATTTACACGTGGAACTTCACTTTTGGGGCTAATTTGTGGCCATTTACATAAAGCAATCGGTTAAATGCTTTCAATATGGTTTGAATACTATGCCACAAATTAGAATGCTTTTTATTTGGGTAAGAATTACTTACGGGGTTTAAAACAATTTGGTGATCCAAGATGGTCACAATTAGACAATATGTAGCCAAAATTGTAAAAATGCGGTCGTCCAATCATGGTTTTCGTTCAAATCAAGCATAACCAAATTAACATTATTTTATGTTTAAAGGGGTCAAAGTGAAGTATAAATTTTGTGTAAACTCTTATTAATTTCAATCATTTGTTATATTTATGTTACATAAACATTTATAGTTTGGTGTCCCGTTTACACAGGGAACCTGCCAGCCGCGTGCCCATTTGAACTGTTCTTGTATGGACAATAATCATGCGAATTAAAAAATTTGAAAAGTTTATCAAAATTAGCATATTACATCATTATCTGGTGACATGTTTTAAAAGGTTTAACTATTTTGAAATTTTGGTCTCCATGTCACAAGTTGGCACCCAATTAAATGGAATGACCCATATATAAAAGATAGAGATGAGATGAGATGTACTTTTGCGACGATATATCTGATATTCGTGATATTTTTGATATCAAAGATATAAAAGATACAAACGATAGTTTTGACGATATAAAAGATAGAGATGTGATGAGATGTACTTTTGCGACGATATATCTGATATTCTTGATATTTTTGATATAAAAGATACAAACGATAGTTTTGACGATATAAAAGATAGAGATGATTTAAGTGAGTTGTAAATTTGCGACGATATATCTGATATTCTTGATATTTCCGATATAAATGATATAAAAGATACAAACGATAGTTTTGACGATATAAAAGATTTTTTAATTGAGTTGTACTTTTGCGACGATATATCTGATATTCTTGATATTTCCGATATAAAAGATACAAACGATAGTTTTGACGATATAAAAGATACATTTTTTGACTGAGATGTACTTTTGCGACGATATATCTGATATTCTTGATATTTTTGATATAAAAGATACAAACGATAGTTTTGACGATATAAAAGATAGAGATGTGATGAGATGTACCTTTGCGACGATATATCTGATATTCTTGATATTTGTGATATAAAAGATACAAACGATAGTTTTGACGATATAAAAGATAGAGATTTGTTTACTGTGATGTACTTTTGCGACGATATATCTGATATTCTTGATATTTTTGATATAAAAGATAAAAACGATAGTTTTGACGATTATATAAAAGATAGAGATTTTTTTACTGAGATGTACTTTTGCGACGATATATCTGATATTCTTGATATTTTTGATATAAAAGATACAAACGATAGTTTTGACGATATAAAAGATAGAGATGATTTAAGTGAGTTGTAAATTTGCGACGATATATCTGATATTCTTGATATTTCCGATATAAATGATATAAAAGATACAAACGATAGTTTTGACGATATAAAAGATAGAGATTTTTTTTACTGAGATGTACTTTTGCGACGATATATCTTATATTCTTGATATTTTTGATATAAAAGATACAAACGATAGTTTTGACGATATAAAAGATAGAGATGATTTAAGTGAGTTGTAAATTTGCGACGATATATCTGATATTCTTGATATTTCCGATATAAAAGATATAAAAGATACCAACGATAGTTTTGACGATAAAGATAGAGATTTTTTGACTGAGATGTACTTTTGCGACGATAGGCCTATATGTGATATTCTTGATATTTTTTATATAAAAGATATAAAAGATACAAACGATAGTTTTGACGATATAAAAGATAGAGATCTTTTTACTGAGATGTACTTTTGCGACGATATATCTGATATTCTTGATAATTTTGATATTAAAGATACAAACGATAGTTTTGACGATATAAAAGATAGAGATATATTAAGTGAGTTGTAAATTTGCGACGATATATCTGATATTCTTGATATTTCCGATATAAATGATATAAAAGATACAAACGATAGTTTTGATGATATAAAAGATAGACATTTTTTGATTGAGTTGTACTTTTGCGACGATATATCTGATATTCTTGATATAAAAGATACAAACGATAGTTTTGACGATATAAAAGATAGATTTTTTGATTGAGTTGTACTTTTGCGACGATATATCTGATATTCTTGATATTTGCGATATAATTTATAAATGATATAAAAGATACAAACGATAGTTTTGACGATATAAAAGATAGAGATTATTTTACTGAGATGTACTTTTGCGACGATATATCTGATATTCTTGATATTTTGATATTTGTGATATTTCCGATATAAATGATATATAAGATATCGTCAACACTATCTTATATATAAATGATAAGATAGTGTTGAAGATATAAATGATAGATGGGCAATTCCATAGATTGGTGATATGACCTGAAAATTTTAAATTCAATTTGGATGCTTATTACCCATTTTATTTTATTGTATACACTTGTAGGTATACGGGACAATCAAATGTTTGAATGATTTGTTTGTAAATTTCAAGAATTTATTGTCATAAGTTGGAAAATGTTTTTTTCATAATAAATAAGTGAAAAATGTGTGTTCAGGTTATGTTGACCTCTTACATATTAATATTAACTGTAAATATAAATATTTGTTGATTTCTGAAATGCATAATACCTTAGTTTCAAGTTACCAACTATGAAAAATACCTATGCATTGACACAAGTTTGGAGGAATCTCCTGTGTGTCCGATGGTAATTGAAAATGTAACGTGAGTAACGATAAACATCAAATAGTTGTCCTACTCAATTGTTCTTTGCTTTTAAATTCTGCCAAATGGAATAATAATCATACTCCAGGTACTTAATTTGAAAACAGGAAATATAATGGGCTATGTGTAGTTTTATTAAAATGGCAGAGGTTTGAAAACTGTAACGTGAGTAACAATTGTAACATGAGTAACAAAAATGTAACGTGAGTAACGGCCTAAAATGCATTGTAGCAATAAGAAATGGATCTCTTTTTGCTTTTACTGCACTAAGTTTTATTCATTTATCAGTCTTATGTCAGTCTGGCACTTCCATCACTTCGTACGCACTATTTCCAGGGGTCATTGCGTGTCTTTCCAAGTTTTTCAACAAGTAAAACAGTAACTTTGAATTTGCAAAAACAAGTAACGTGAGTAACGTAACGTGAGTAACAGCTATTTTGGTCAATTTTCTGAAAAAGTGTTTGTCTAATCAGATTAGTTTCACCTTGCATTTGTAGATCTTAATGTTAGCTTTATCAACCATGTTAAACTTGTTTCCAAAAATATCCTGTATGAGGACACTTTGTGAATGAAGGCTTGTTGCCATTTTATGATGGCCAATCAAATGTAACGTGAGTAACAAAAGTGTTTTCCTTCTCACTCGCAAGTCATGTCTTGTATTGCAATTCTAATTGCATATAAAGTTAGTGTTGGGTCTTGTGTAACTACTGCAGAAAAAATAATTCTGTCAAGCTTGTTCTTCTAAAAAATATGGCACTTCCAAAAGTGTAACGTAGTGAAAAAGCGTAACGTGAGTAACATGGAATTGCCCATATGGTTTAAGTGAGTTATGAATTTGCGACGATATATCTGATATTTGTGATATTATTGATATAAATGATATAAAAGATACACACGATAGTTTTGACGATATAAAAGATAGAGATGGTTTTAGTGAGATATAAATTTGCAACGATATATCTGATATTAGTGATATTTCCGATATAAATGATATAAAAGATACAAACGATATAAAAGATAGAGATGTTTTGAATGAGCTGTACGTTTGCGACGATATTTCTGATCTTTTTTATCTAATTGATATAAAAGATAGCACATTTTCTTCTTTGGCAGGAAATGATACATATTATGTAGGCCTACTGAGCAGTAGTTATGGTGTCGAGGGCGAGTGTTTAGGCTGAATCGAAGGCTAGGTGCTGCTCAGCTAGCTTTGCCAAATTCAATTGGTTTCAAAAAGTCAATAAACTGTCATTGTTCAAACCAAAAACGGTGAGCAATACATGTTGCGGGTTTGTTCAAACAACAGTGACATTACATTTACAATCCAACACGGCTCGATGTGAAGTGACAAGTTCGGCGATGCCTAAACTAGTACACACTGGTCTGCTCCACGCTAGTATGGCTGCTTATAAACTTCGCCCAGTTGTTGTGAATGCGTTATGTCGGTCCCACATTACAATATTAAGGGGGCAGGGCTTTGTCAATAGATGGGGCTTTTAAAGAACGACGAATCATTTATAACGAAGTAATATATTTTAGCTATCGGTCCAACATTACAATATTAAGGGGCAGAGCTTTGTCAATATAGATGGGGCTTTTAAAGAACGACCAATCATTTATAACGAAGTAATTTGTCCCGATGTTCAGTCCCGATGTCATGCTAAACCATAACAATTTGTCTGAACGGGGCTTTTAAAGTACGACCCATAATCTGTTTTAGCTTTCGGTCTCACAATGCAAGAGGCAACTTAGCTAAAGATACCTCCACATGGCCTCAGCTAGTTGCTAGCGAGGTAGCGCTATTTTTCAGCTATTCTTCAGCTACTCGCCTTAGTGCACTCGGCCGAAAATTTATATTTTAGCTATCGGTCCCACATTACAATATTAAGGGGTAGGGCTTTGTATTTTAGCTATCGGTCCCACATTACAATATTAAGGGGCAGGGCTTTGTCAATAGATGGGGCTTTTAAAGAATGACCAATCATTTATAACGATGTAATATATTTTAGCTATCGGTCCCACATTACAATATTAAGGTGCAGGGCTTTGTCAATCCCGTTGTCATGCTAAACCTTAACAATTTGTTGGAACGGGACTTTTAAAGAACGACCCATCATCTGTTTTAGCTTTCGGTCCCACAATGCAAGAGGCAACTTGGCTAAATGGCTAAAGATACCTCCACGCGGCCTCAGTTACTAGCGATGTAGCGCTATTCTTCAGCTACTCGCCATTAGTGCACTCGGCCGAAAATATATATTTTCGGTCCCACATTACAATATTAAGGGGGCAGGGCTTTGTCAATAGATGGGGCTTTTAAAGAACAACGAATCATTTATAACGAAGTAATATATTTTAGCTATCAGTCCAACATTACAATATTAAGGGGCAGAGCTTTGTCAATATAGATGGGGCTTTTAAAGAACGACCAATCATTTATAACGAAGTAATTTGTCCCGATGTTCATTCCCGATGTCATGCTAAGCCATAACAATTTGTCGGAACGGGGCTTTTAAAGAACGACACATAATCTGTTTTAGCTTTCGGTCTCACAATGCAAGAGGCAACTTAGCTAAAGATACCTCCATGTGGCCTCAGTTACTAGCGATGTAGCGCTATTCTTCAGCTACTCGCTATTAGTGCACTCGGCCCTATATATATTTTAGCTATCGGTCCCACATTACAAAATTAAGGGGGCAGGGCTTTGTCAATAGATGGGGCTTTTAAAGAACGACCAATCATTTATAACAAAGTAATATATTTTAGCTATCGGCAGTCAGCACGCAGGTATCGCTTTAAATGAGTGACCTTGCCGATTTCTAACCCACGCAAAGATCGATTTCAGGATGTCAACCTTGCGCTAAAACCTTATGAGAAGTTTGTTTTCCCTGAATTAATTGAGGTAGGGTTAGCTGGCAGCCATGATGGCGAAGTAGGTGGATTGTCCGTAATTTTCTCTATAATACGATACCAAAGCTGACATATTTGTTCCACAAACAGCGATTTTATCGCTAATTTTAGAATTTAACAACTTTCGTGACTTTGCTTCTTGTATCTATTCACTTGACCGGACTAAAATTCGTACGATATTTTAAGAGCAATTTCCGTACTAACGGAATCTAAGCTTTAATTTCATATCAAAAACATTGATGCCCGACTTCTTTTTTGATAAGAAAAACCGAGTTTGATTTTCACCGATTTTCGGTCAGAAAACGAAACTTACGATCCCCCGTTAGGCCTCGCCAACTTGATTTTTAGTTTCCCGTAACACGCCCGCGCTTTATTTTCATGCCCGCTTTTGAATTGATTTATTGAAATTTTTGAAAAAAATACCGTTTTTCCAATGAAAACGTCCGAATTCATGCATTTTGTGTGATGAAATTGTGAAATGTTTATTCATTTTGACCAGAGTAGCCTTTCTGTAAAAAAAATATCATATGACATTGTGTAGCGCAGAAGGATCGATTTCGAACCCCGGACCTCTCGCTCCCAAAGCGAGCCCTCTACCATCTGAGATCAAGCAAATCTAAATATAATCATGAGATTTAAACATTTGATCAACAACCCGTCGACGCTACGAAATGAATTTAGATCGAGACAAGATTCGAGGAGCTATTTTATAAGCATTCACTTGACCGGACTAAATAATTTTATAAAATTGTAAGCATGTTTCTAGTTACAAAAGACTATGAATATTATGATACGATGGATAAAATTGATGCCTGATTCTTCAGAAGCGACTTTTTTTACCGTGAATTTGGCTTTAGGTTCGTCAAGTTTTTCTTGAATTCGGGTTTGTCGGATTGCAATAATTTGCACCGAAAATACAACATGTCATGAAGTTCACAGATAAAATTAGATAATATTATTTGCATAATATGCCTTTTTACTATACAATTTCATGGCAAATGTGTTTGAAATGTGTGATTATAATCATGAAAAGAGCTCATTTACGAGCTATTACGAGGTCAACTATGACTGCGAAGCGGTATCGCTACGGGTGAGTACTTCCGGGTCACTTTTTGCTGGGTTAGAAAAGGAACGACTTTTCGCGTGGTTGCATACTAACTGATCGGTCCCACATAACAATATTAAGGGGCAGAGCTTTGTCAATATAGATGGGGCTTTTAAAGAACGACCAATCATTTATAACGAAGGAATTTGTCCCGATGTTCAGTCCCGTTGTCATGCTAAACCATAACAATTTGTCGGAACGGGGCTTTTAAAGAACGACCCATAATCTGTTTTAGCTTTCGGTCTCACAATGCAAGAGGCAACTTAGCTAAAGATACCTCCATGTGGCCTCAGTTACTAGCGATGTAGCGCTATTCTTCAGCTACTCGCCATTAGTGCACTCGGCCCAAAATATATATTTTAGCTATCGGTCCCACATTACAATATTAAGGGGGCAGGGCTTTGTCAATAGATGGGGCTTTTAAAGAACGACCAATCATTTATAACGAAGTAATATATTTTAGCTATCGGTCCCACATTACAATATTAAGGGGCAGAGCTTTGTCAATATAGATGGGGCTTTTAAAGAACGACCAATCATTTATAACGAAGTAATATATTTTAGCTATCGGTCCCACATTACAATATTAAGGGGCAGGGCTTAGTGTCAATATAGATGGGTTAGCTATCGGTCCCACATTACAATATTAAGGTGCAGGGCTTTGTCAATATAGATGGGGCTTTTACAGAACGACCAATCATTTATAACGAAGTACTTTGTCCCGATGTTCAATCCCATTGTCATGCTAAACCTTAACAATTTGTCGGAACGGGCGCTAATTACATAGGCTCGGTTGACTATGTCATCGAAAACCGACGTCGCATGCGTTTGGAGAGGGACTTTGGATTAGCATTTTTTAGCACTCAGGGGGGTTAGGGTTAAGGGGCAGGGCTTTGTCAATTTATATATATGGGGCTTTTAAAGAACGACCAATCATGTATAACAAAGCAATATATTTTAGATAGCGGTCCCACATTACAATATTAAGGGGCAGGGCTTTGTCAATAGATGGGGCTTTTATTAAAGAACAACCAATCATTTATAACGAAGTAATATATTTTAGCTAGCGGTCCCGCATTACAATATTAAGGGATAGGGCTTTGTCAATTTATATACATGAGGCTTTTAAAGAACGACCAATCACTACGAAGTAATTTGTCCCGATGTACAGTCCCGTTGGCAAGCTAAACCATAACAATTTGAACGGGGCTTTTAAAGAACGACCCATAATCTGTTTCATATCGGTCCCACAATGCAATATTAAGATGCAACTTAGCTAAATATACCTCCACGCCTCAGTTACTAGCGAGGTAGCGCTATTCTTCAGCTACTCGAATTTAGAGTAAAATTGAATTGCACATTGTGATATTTTACCCTTAATGATTTTGTCGTGACCGCCACACTATACACAACTCACTTAAATCATCTCTATCTTTTATATCGTCAAAACTATCGTTTGTATCTTTTATATCATTTATATCGGAAATATCCAAAATATTAGATATATCGTCGCAAATTTACAATGCACTCAAATCCTCTCTATCTTTTATATCGTCAAAACTATCGTTTGTATCTTTTTTTAAATTATATTGGAAATATCAAAAATATCAGATATAGGCCCTATCGTCGCAAATACACAACTCACTTAAATCATCTCTATCTTTTATATCATCAAAACTATCGTTTGAATCTTTAATATCATTTATATCGGAAATATCAGATATATCGTCGCAAATTTACAATGCACTCAAATCATCTCTATCTTTTATATCGTCAAAACTATCGTTTGTATCTTTTATATCATTTACATCGGAAATATCAAAAATATCAGATATATCGTCGCAAATACACAACTCACTTAAATCATCTCTATCTTTTATATCGTCAAAACTATCGTTTGTATCTTTTATATCATTTATATCGGAAATATCAAAAATATCAAAAATATCAGATATATCGTCGCAAATTTACAATGCACTCAAATCCTCTCTATCTTTTATATCGTCAAAACTATCGTTTGTATCTTTTATATCATTTATATCGGAAATATCAAAAATATCAGATATATCGTCGCAAATACACAACTCACTTAAATCATCTCTATCTTTTATATCGTCAAAACTATTGTTTGTATCATTTATATCATTTATATCGGAAATATCAAAAATATCAGATATATCGTCGCAAATTTACAATGCACTCAAATCCTCTCTATCTTTTATATCGTCAAAACTATCGTTTGTATCTTTTATATCATTTATATCGGAAATATCAAAAATATCAGATATAGGCCCTATCGTCGCAAATACACAACTCACTCAAATCCTCTCTATCTTTTATATCGTCAAAACTATCGTTTGTATCTTTTATATCATTTATATCGGAAATATCAAAAATATCAGATATATCGTCGCAAATACACAACTCACTTAAATCATCTCTATCTTTTATATCGTCAAAACTATCGTTTGGATCTTTTAATATCATTTATATCGGAAATATCAAAAATATCAGATATATCGTCAGAAAATCATCTCTATCTTTTATATCGTGAAAACTATCGTTTGTATCTTTTATGTCATTTATATCGGAAATATCAAAAAAATCAAATATATCGTCGCAAATTTATAACTCACTTAAATCATCTCTATCTTTTATATCGTCAAACTATCGTTTGTATCGTCAATATCAGATATATCTTTTATATCAGTTAGGTACGATATAATGATATTTCCAAAATGACCAATTGTGCACCTTACTGTGTTTTTGTTAGTTGCCATGTTTAATGGCTAGTGGATAAAAAGATAATACTTGAACTCTGCAACTCTAGAGCTTTTACTCAGCTATTGCTATAGATTTCTGTGGCAAAAACAGTGGTGGTGGGCTTTATGGGTATGTTTCAAATTCATTTAGAGCTCCTCCCCCCCCCCCCCCCCCCCCCCCCCTTTGTGGTTTAAGTCAGTCAAATAGGTTTATTGGCTAATGGCTCTCCGCCACAAAATAATACTCAATTTCGTCAAAAATACGTCAGATATTATCAAGTCATAGTTACCCTATTGCCATTTTAAACCAAAATCAGGTTAAAACAATGAATGAGAGCCAATAATGTGATTTGGCATTTGGTTTACCTATTTATGGAATTGTCCAAGAGAATCTCTGCACATTATGTCCGTTAGTTCACATTGTGGACAGGTAGGGCTAGTGGCTGCCGCACCTGTCCCAGCAACCACCTCCCATATAACTCAGATACATACGTTGGGTTTTGGTCAGACCAAACGTCCCAGAGAAGTCGGCTCAGAGGTTGCATGGCTGCTAATGGGGATGACGTCTCGCCGATCATTTATGGAGAAACATCGACAGGACGTTGGGCAGACATATGTAGTAACGTTTAGCCGACATTGACCCGATTTTATCATTAAAATATTAATTGAAAATGATATTTTAATGCGAAAAAAAGTCCAGGAACATATTTCCTGCAATTTTATGTATCATGTATTCATTTGATTCCTTTATGTTCATTTTTAAGTAAAAAGTGTTAAAGTAACACGATAACTCAATCATCTTTGTGCAACCCTGTTGTTATATCTCATACAGAAGTGGAGATACAGCTTCTGTTTTGGGGGGAGGGGGGGGGGGGGGCGGCAGCGGCAAAGTTAGGGGCGGGCAACAGCGGGCATTCGAGGACAACCAAACAACGTTTTTGGGGGGCCTCATTAGATGATGGGAGATTATCCTACAGTAAATAAACAACTTTTTGAAATTGATTACAGCCCAAGCCGCCAAGTAAATTAAAAAAATTAAAAAAAATCGTTACCATTCGTTATTATGCCAATTTCATTTAAGGCCAAGTATCACAAATAATGTGTTTCTCATCTGGACTTATTAAAAATTTGGTGTGGGAGACCCTTATTTTGTTATTTGTCACAAAGTTGCTAAATATTAATTTCTGTGGTAAAGTTCCAAATTGTTGAAGCTTTGTTATCAATCATAAAAACATAGGCCCGGGGGAGGGGGGGTACTCGGATTTAGTTTGGTCGGGGTGTGCCGCTGGAGATTCAAAACCCCTACCCATTTCTAGGGGTGATTTTGGAAAAACGGTACCCATTTCCAAGGATTTTGCTTCATTTTAGACCCAATTTTTGCAAATTATTGGGAAAATAGACCCAATTTTTGGCCAAAATAGGCAAACATTTCGCGAAAATAGACCATTTGTAAAAAGTGACCCCATTATTAGGGATTTTTCAGCACAAATCATACCTCATGTTTAGGGATTTTTTGAAAAAAGCGACCCATTAGAGCGACACCCACCCCCCTGTATACCGTATTATGCGAGTACCCCCCCCCCCCTGTCCTTGATGTTCATTCATTTTAGTGTATTCAAATTATTACCTTTTTGCGAATAAATCACCAAGTACATTGTATGACATTGTTCTTCACCATACAGGTATTTGATCACAAAACAAAAGCCATGCTGCAGCTAAACCTGCACGGCAGTACAATCTGATTTATAAGGCAGCGCAATCTGGCTACCTGCACCACCATTGGTTGGCAGCAACTGGAGAACATAGGTGCCTAATTATAGTGCGGCCATGTTTCACTAAGGAGCAGCCACTACAGTGAGTAGCATAAGAATAGAGCGTGTTTCTACTGGGAAACATAATTAATAGGTTAAAGGCATATTATGTGATCTTTTCCAAGTAGCGCCCTCTATCATTGATTTTTACTATGAAAGCAGATTTACTTTTCTGAACATAAATTATAAAGATCTTCTAAGTACAGATCGGTACGATTCCTAATTACTTCAAAATCATGGTTTGAAAATAGATTGTACCGAGCGGTACAATCTATTTTTTCAAATTTTACTCTAAATTCACTTTAAAACTATGATTTTGAGGTTTTTTAGGAATCGTATCGCTCTGTTACTTGGAATATATTTATGATTTATGATCAGAAAAGTAAATCTGCAAGAAAATCTGCTTCCAATTATTTTTTGAGGATTGAGGGCATCCCCTGGAAAAGATTACATAATAAACCTTTAATAAATGTGTAATGTATTGTTTCGATATGGGTATCGAATCGATATAGATATCCACCAGAGATCCGACAGGAAAGTCTGGGCCCAGTATGTTGCGAATGCTTCCTCCATTTCGTCCACGGACGACCAATAATGATGATGATTGTTTCTAGAGAAATTAGATGAATCAATGCACACTCAATGATGTTGATATGACCCTATAATGGCACAATCCTGCAGGGGAGTGCTATTTTTAAGCATTATAAAACATTTGCGCAAGGGCATTGATTTTTCAAACTTTTTTAAAAAGCAAAACATTCTCATTAATTGACCTACTCGACACTACACAAATCAAAATTCACAATTTGAGCATAATTTTGATCTATCTAATAACAAATAAAAACATCCGCTGAACCCACGATGCCTGAACAACAAATCAAAACAAAGCATATGGTGCTCGTATTGAACGACCCATTGCACTCCATAGTTTCTTGCTTTCTGATTGGTTTGACACTTTTTTACAAAGAGTGTATGAATGTTAATAACTGAACCAACTGGCCCTTTCGCCCAGTAAAACGGTCAAATAACGCTAATTAACGCTAACATTTCTAACGACAAAAACCTGATAGAACAATTTGGTAACTGTTATTGACCTCTGACTTGCCCATGAAAAACAGCAAGTCCAAAAATTGTATCACTACATGACTTGTATTCTCAATGACCCAGAAGTAACACATTATATAATGTAAAAAAACTTTTCAGACCTCGTCATCTTTCATTGCCATTGTATTCAAACACGGTGAAAGACCTATTTCCCGAACTTGAATTCAACTTAAAGTCCAATTTATTTTGTTTGATTGCATGTTTACACAGTCGAATGATATGGCACGCTTGATTCCTTTTGCATTATTTTATACAATATACCTTAACCCTAACCAGCCAGGATATGTTTTTGTGTGGAAACTGGGAGAGGGGGACAAAGTATGATTTTTTTACACAAATAATCGCCACAAACCCCCCGAGATTCGGCCCCCGGACTCTACCGGTCACCACGCAGCCGCCCTAACCACTCGGACAACCTGCTAACGCAAAAAAAAAAAAAGAGTTGTGTTGCCCTCATCCAGCCGGGTCAAAATTACGAACAATGTGGGCCGGGCTTTTTTGTTGTTGTTTTTTAAAGATTTCTTTTTAATTTAAGATTTAAAAAAAAAAAAAAAAAAAATTAAAAATATTTCAACACTATTTTTCCCTATCTTCCGGTTGATAAATGTGTGTAAAAGACAACGAAACCCAGAAAACCAAACAACAAGCTCGGGTTTGTACTCCACGCATGAGAAATAAAATGCAATTATACTCTATTTGGCTTCCTCTGGACAGTGACGTAACATAACAGATGCAGCTTTTATGCACGTGTGTATCTTCCACCTTTATTAAACGCTTTTTGTGTGTATACGCCAGCGCCGTGAGTAGGCGCGCGCATTATGTGCTGCAATTAGTAGAATACGCGGTTACGTCACTGTTTCGTAATGGCCAAATAGACTACATGTGTATATTGTTTTTATTAAGTCTTCTCTCCATCGTTGTCTTTAATTCAGTGTACAATATAATATGTGGATATTTCATACTTTCAAGCAGTTTCTGTTAGGCCAAATTAAATTAATTGTTTGTCTCAAAGCTCCCGCGCGCGTTAGTTTATTGATGCGCATTAGAAAAACAAAAATCTGAAAAACACTTTTTTTTGAAAAATCCCAAAATTTCACCGATTTTTCAGATTTTCATTGATCACATCATCTTAAATACAAAAGTTCACTTTTACAAGGATTTCAATATTTTATATTTAAAAAAAAAAAAAAAAAATTGAAAAAACCCGCTCCCCGCATTAGTTTTACAACAGGAGAGGAGCTTTGAGACAAACAATTAATTTAATTTGGCCTTTTATATAGAATCAAGGGTGAAAACTTTTTCATGGATGTGTACTTCAAGACAATATTCACCATTGGGTAGAAAATACAGCCAGTATGCATTTTCCTTAGAATATTCACACATGTTGACTGAAATAATAGGTTGATTTGGTATACTAATTTTTTTTTAAGAAATTCATTTTCTTTTAATATGAGATATCGCACGCTAGGATCGGGTGATTATTGAGGAAGCGACACTCCAAAATGTAAGGTGAAGTCCGATTTTCATTTTCACATTTTTCTTTTCTACACGCAGACCCAGCTACGGGTACATTATCGATTAACGGTAGAGCAATTGGGGGATGCATGCGTAGGTTGGATAGTCAGCCGTATTGTTACGATGGATCAATACGCCACACACACGTTACCTGTCATACTCTCCTCGTGTTGAAATGTAAAATGTGAAAATGAAATTGTGACTTCACCTTACATTTTGGATTGCCACTTCTTCAATATTCAACCGATCCTAGAGTACAAAATCCTATATTAAAGAAGATTAATTTTTCAACAACTTTATAATTTAATATTTTTAGGTAGGTTATATGTTTTAAGAGTTAAAAGCCCATTTATTACCTGTATAGTTACTTTTTTGATGACTGTAAATTTACCTGAGTAATTGGTTGGACATTTCTGGAGATGCAGTGAAAACCAAACGTCCATTGAGTGTGGCAGAAACGGATGAAAAACAGCAAAATATTGCCAAAGTGCCATTCCTTAGGCTCTTCATTTTAACCCCAATGTAAGTGTTGTGCCATGTGGCACGATTTGGTCTTTAATAAAGAGGCCTACAATATTAAATTAGGTAAATTGACATGAAAAATAACAAACTATTTTGATAGTTTTAGATGGATTGTGTTACTTGTATTCCATTCCAACAATCATATTATTTTCTTGTAAAAGTAATAAATGTAACAAAAAGTGTGTAATTTTGATGTTAAATAGACCAAATTTGACATCAATTTTAACCTTAAAAATGCCCCTGAAATCCTCCAAAATATTAAAATATTAAAATATTGTTTAGATTTACTTTTGCATCAAGTAAGAAACTAGTTATTTTACTCTAATTTGAGTAAAAGTCACAAAATTGATGTTCTTGACGAAGTAAATATTGCAATACTCATTTGAAGGTACAATAATTATTGCCTCTAACCCGCGAGGCACCTTTTCCAAAGACATTTTTTTGCGCTGCCCAAAAGCGAGGGGGGAAAAGCGCCCCCACACCCCAGGGGCTCGAACCCAGAACCTCTGGGTTCAGAGGCAAACGACTTACCGCTAAGCCACGGGGGTCAACCATACTTGGCTCAGCACTTATAAAACTCGCCCATTGCTTGTGTGTTGGATTTCGATCACGACAGGAGCATGCGCAGATGCGATTTTTGTGTAAGTGGTCTGTGATTTTGTCAACATTAAATTTTTACTGTGATATGTGATTTGTCGATCTGCATTAAATGCAAAAAGAAACAACGCCTCCGGCTGGCCTCGAACCACCAACCTTTCGGTTAACAGCCGAACGCGCTTACCAATTGCGCCACGGAAGCGGTTACTTACTAGACTGTTTTGGTTTGTCATGTTCACCCGTACACTTCCCCGTACACTTTCTTGCAAAGTCGGGCATCGTTTTTTCTCAAATGTTGCCTGCATATATTGCAGTTGCTGTCGACTTAAATACATGTGCTGTCAGTTGAGCTTGGAACCAATGTTTAATTTGAACTGTCTATTTTCAATAAAAAAATACTCCAATACGGGAAAAAAATCACAAAAGCTCACAGACAACAAATAAGCACATCATTTTACTCGACCTAGAATTTCAACCCTACAATTTTGGCGTTACGAAAATATCGATGATGTGAGTGACGTCATTTAATGAGCTCATGAGCATAATTTATGTCCGTGAAATGTACAAAGCAGTTTGATAAGTGCTCAGTATACTTTGCCAAGTATATACCCTGAGGCCATCAAAAAACTGTCAAACCGGGTGACACAAGCACAACGCACTGTAGTAATACGTTACTCAAGAGTGTTAGGTTTAATGAGACAAAAATTCAAAAATAATTCAAAATAAAATTGAAGACAAAAAATTGCTCCATAACCCTCACCCCCATAGCACCTTTTTCACGGCCAAAAAGCGGGGTGGGGGGGGGGGGGGGAAGGGCCCCAGGCTTGAACCCGGACCTCTAGGTTCAGAGGCAAATGGTTTACCGTTAGGCCACGGGTCAACCATACTTGGCTCAATATACCTCGACAAGTATATACCCTGGGGCCATTATTTCATCGAAAAACTGCCAAACCGGGTGGCACAAGCGCACCGCGTGTGCATCGTAGTAATTCGTAGTACTCAAAGGGTTAAGTAACCATTTAAAAAAACACTATTATTGAGATAATATTAGCCGAAAATAGTACGAATTTTTAAACGTGAAACATGTTTAATACCTATTGTCTTTGTCCGAAAATTGATTTTTAATACTTGAAGAAATAGGAGTATATATATCGTTGAGATGGTGTATGATGTTCATTATGAAAGAAATTGATATTAAACATCAATGTAATACTAATAGGCCTAAACAATCACGCTGAAGTTATTCATATGAATCTATAACACAATACATTCAGGGCTGACATGCATTATGTGACCATTCCCTAAAGGTTGGTCGTTTTTGTTCTTATTTGGTGTGATGATAGCTGGATAGCTATAGCCAATCCAGAGAAGCATGCGAAATGTCATTGGAATTGCTCATAGTAACAGATTTATGGGCCAAAACCTGAAATTATATGATTTACTTTTAAGTGATTTTA
Source organism: Ophiura sarsii (assembly GCA_035610835.1). Lineage (NCBI taxonomy): Eukaryota > Metazoa > Echinodermata > Ophiuroidea > Amphilepidida > Ophiuridae > Ophiura > Ophiura sarsii. Next base: position 17,728 of record JAYJML010000229.1, on the reverse strand, counting down.
TAAACACTCATAGAAAAAAATGTGTTCGAACACTGACCCTAATTGCCATGCTTATTGGACCATAACATGCATGCTATTTGAGTCACATGAAAATGGAAACTTGTTTATTGTAGCCTGAAGTATCCCTTTCCTCATATCTCTCCCCCTTCCCCACCGATCAATGTTGAAAGGCACTGTGCTGACAGGCAAGCTTAAGCTCACCAAGATAACAGATTTGTTACCGGGAGCTACTTTTCATGGGATTTATTGAGAACCATGAGCTACATGTACTTCCAGTCTAACCGAGAGCTAACTTTTAATTATCAAATAAGCTTTACCCTTTTTGTTCTGTAAAATGAGTATTTTTGTGCTAAAACTCGGCTGTCATGAGTTGTGGAGACTTCCAAATAACATATTCGACTCAGATTTTAAACAAAATATCCAGCGTGGCAGCATTGGCAATTCAAAATGCGATGTCTTGGGCAAGCTTCCTGATCGTCAACAGGCGCTGGTTTGGACAAAATAGCAGCGCTCGGTTGTTTATTTTTCAGCATTACTGGGCGCTATGGCAGGAGGACCGAGGGTTAAAATCGCCCAGCGCCCACTTATCTTGAGCCTTGCAGACAGGGGATACATTGTTGGATTCAACATTGATCAGGGGGAAAGAGGGAACACTTTACATTACAGCTACAAAGTGTTCGAATAATATTTTCTAACGTTGTAGTTTGTAGGGAAGTTGTTAATTGTTTGTGTAACCAAACGGGGTTTAAAATCTAACATGACAGCCGTATGTAATGATTACTCATTCTGTACTAGGACAAAGGGTCGTTATTCAGACTTCATTTCTTTATTTTTCCTTTTGCAAGCGGATGATAACAAATGTGGGGGATCTATAATTCATGCATTCCTTAAAGTTGAATGGATATGGATGCATTTTTGACTTTTGGATATTTATACTTTTACGGTTCTTAAAAAATCACTTTTAATTGCAGGCACACAAGATGCTGGAGTACCGATATCATTCATGTAAACATGCGGTATAACCATGAAACAGCAATGTACATGTAGCAACGAATTCCAAGCGGGAAGCTGTAAGAGCTAAACTCAACATGTGCAGGCACTCCAAAGAGAAATTATAATAGGGGTGAGTGTTATTGTGCAAACAACTAAAGTTTGCCCTTTTTCATCTATCTTGGTGTAGGTTTCTCGTTGAAAATATGTGCATGAAAGATGCATTTACCTACTTGAGTCAGTGTGACCGATTTTGTAAAACAATGACATTTTCATGAAATGATCTCTGGTTTAGAAAGCAGACAACATTTTCACCAAATCATTTTATACATTAACTTGTGAAGAGCGGAAAACACGTACTTGTTGTATTTTCTACCTCATAGTTTAGGGTGTCATGCAAACAGCGTAGGTCTCCATCGCTTCCATAAAAGAAAAACGTATATTTTGCGTTTAAGCTACATTAGTAGCCCACCCAATATGGAATAAGCCTTGTTTTACAAAAATGTACCTACAATGTACCTCCCTATACCACTCATGGTTTTTCCTCTTTTTTACTTTAACAATATTTGCGTTTACCATGGGCATGTCAAAAGTGTTAAACATAATACAAAAATACATCTCATGTTTTGTTTTGTTTATCAGAAAAATAGCCTGTTGTAAATTAAACCCTATATTAGTCCTCTATAAATTACACTTTATTATTCCATTAAGGTGATCACCACCGTAACTCCCAAGATCTGATTAATTCAGTAACAAGAGAGTAATCCCACTTAGGCCACTTTTGAAAAAGAATTCGATTTTCAATCGAAAAAAAAAAATGTTTTGAGATTCCAATAATGATTAAAATACATCTAAATCTAATAATTCAAATACTCTACATAGTTTGTCATGGATGATATGAAAATAGGTTTTTCTGTTGAAATTGAACTAAATGTTGACATTTAGTAGGTAGAATAATATTAATTTGATCGATTATGTTCACTTACACTCTGAATGATGTTCTTAAAAAGAGTACATGAAAAGTGGTAAATTTGTCATAATTTGATAACAAAAGCTCTATGGAAAGAAAAAAGTTTATGATTATTACTGTTTCATATCAACTGTTTATATTTTTCTTGGCTACACAAATTCCTGTGTCACATTGAACTTTTTTGACACACTCTGTACATTTCTTTGTGTCAAAATAGCTTAAACTGTCAGATACATCTCATGTATTTTAAATTTTAATATGGAAGTGTGTGGAAAAGGTCTGGTGTGAGTGGGACTGGGTGGGGGTGTGGGTTAGGCTGTCTGAGGGGTATGTTCATCTCGTGAGTGTTTTTGGTATCACATATTTTATATAAATGTGTCTTTGTAATTTGTATTTAAATGTCAATGTATCTCTTTGAATGTATTTAAATGTTTTTATAATATTGTAAGTGCAATGCAATCTTTCTTGTAGGTCACGATTTTGTATTTTTCAATAAACCAATCATAAAATCTATAGATACGATTACATTAGGCAAGGGGGTCGGTAGGTCGATATTTTTTTTTTTTTTTTTTTTTTTTTTTTAGATGTCAAAGAATGCCAAAAATACACTTTCAAGTGAATTAGATATGTTTTTATTTCCGAATATAAGTGTTTCTACAAATGTAAAATGGAAGATAAAAGGGATTTTACATGATTTTTGCATACATTACCAATCTTTTCTTACACAAACAATTCACACTCATACAAATCAGATATCTATAAACTTGATGTAGTGCATATCATATGGTGTCTTGAAATATATGCAATATTTAATTTGAAAAATATCTGCTTCGTCAAAATGTTGAACCAAATAGGGGAATCAATTGCACTTTCTATGTTCGCATTCCATTTAAATAAATATATTAATATTTCTATGATGCAATAAAACAAAAGGATAAGTTTTAATGTTAATATTTTATTCAATATTTTCTTGGAAACGTTCATGCACAATAGAATAGAAACACACCAAGGTGATCGAGCGAAACATGTGAGGTGAGGTGTTATGTTTACGATTGTCGTGTACCCGCCCGGGGTGGTCAGGTACATGCTCTTTTAGCATCAGACTAGAAGCTCCTAGAGAGGAATAAAATATGTATGGCCTAAGAATATGTGTCTGCAATACATTTTAAATGAACAGCAACTGTAATTCACCATCTTGTAAGCATTTATATTCATGAAAGCAAATTTTTTTTTTTGAATTTAAAAAAAAAAAAAAAAAAAATTGCGACTGAGATTTTTCAATATTTACGGTCGGTCGGGAAAGGGCAACCAAACAATTTTTTTTTTTGGCCTTATGATGAATCATGGTTAAAAGTGTAAATATAGGTCCTAGATTTTGGACTGTACTACATTTGTAGTATTGTCCGATATTGGAACACCCATCGCTAGATAATGGTACAAAGTCAGTGTTCCTGTATCGATTGATAATGGACTGACACATATAACTTGTTCCATCAGGCAATTTGTATGAAGAGTTCATTCGAACAAATCTGCGGTTGTTAGGCAACAAAAATTCTTTAACAATTTTTTTTATTTCTACTAGTAATATATTTTTATGAACTTGCTTATATTGTACAGTCTTTTTCAAGGAATTCCATTTTTTTTTAAATTGTCCACAGTCATGAAATTATGTATTAATCATTCAATTATATTCATTTTTATTTCATATCATCAGGCAAAATACAAGCCAATTGCCAACAGCAGGATAGACAATCTCTATTAAATAAGGTAAATATGCAAAAGTGAGCACAATTAATTGTACCCTTATACAAAAATATTCTTTGGTCAAAAACCTATGAGAAGCAGCTAGACAGTGAAGTCACACTAATCATTCAATGATCACAGTGAACTACTGAAGATATGTGGTTGATTCCACAGTAACTTGCGTTAAGTTTACGCACGTTTATTCTTTTATTCTCTATTCTCTAGCTGTAAGAGTAATTTGAATGAAGTTGTCATCTTTTGTATTGTAATATACCAAGACCATAATTGGATTCCCATTCTATCGCCAAGATAAAAGTTCAGCTGATTTTTGAGTCTAATATGACACTAAAAATAACACGGGTTTTCTGAAACGTCTTGACTTAAAGGGGCATTGAGAGATACGTATGAGAGTGCGCCCTCAATTATCCTGGAAATCAGGTTTTTTTGCATCAGAGTAATACTTGGGCATATACTAACTACCATCTGAAACAGTTTACCAACATTCGCTGTTTATCATATAAAATGTCATGAATTCGGAAGTTAAGCTATCGTTTACTCACAGACTTTCGTGGCAAATCTCAACCCGGAAGTGCCGTTATTTGCTTATTTGGCACTGAAGGTGCGATGTCAGAATTGTATGACATTTTGGATTTGGGCTATAATGTTGATGATTATCTTTACGTTATTTGCTCATTTAGTATATCGATGCATCTCTTAATGCCCCTTTAAGCTTTAATTTGATATAATTAACACTAAACGGTGGGTCCACATTTACATTGACATTGACCCCCCCCCCCCCCTTAAACTGCACTTATTGGTCTTGGATGGCTCTAATATGAAAAGTCAAACTTCAATCTCAACCAAACTTGGTGACCATAATCTTTGGGTAAGGGGTCTTGCGATGATATATTGCGTGTACCCGGATTTACCTGTCATGACCCTACATGACTTCGACCCATTTTTGTTAAATCTTTAGGGCCTCTCTCATATGAGTCCACTGTCCGGACAGGGATCAGACCCACACCCTTTTTATTTACAAATATCATGATTACACATGCATGTGATGACCGTGGGAAGGGCAATTAAAAAAATGTCATTCATAAGACAAAATGCTTGGGATTTTTATCGATTTTCTGAAATCCGCGACGAATGACGTCATGCTAATAATTGGCAACCACATGTTTTAACACGTGGTCGTCACTCATCGCAAAAGGCGCAGTTCAAGACATGCGAATGAAGCATTGATTTCCCAAACTTCGCTCTCTGATAACGCTTACTTTTTGATGAAGAAACAAACAAGTTATGGCGCACTCACAGTAAATTAAATTCTGGATTGTCCAATTCTACATGCCTCTCACCAAATAGACGATCGTAAGACTGAAAGTTGTTGATGTTACTTAGACTTGGCCTTTGTTTATGAAACATTACTATAAAATGATCTAATTGGGTATTTTTATTACAAATTGCCTGTGCATTTTATGGCCATCCCGTTTCACTTCAAAAATGTGACTGTCCACAACGAATCCACGTGTAAAGTCACCATTTTTCAAAATGGGAATTTTTATTTAGTTAAAATCTACTTCAAATAAGCTTGACAATGATGACATGTAGTTATTGTTTTTGTAAATAAACACTTAAATAATAAACAATCCTCTTGAAAATCCTTTTTTCTTTCTTTTTTCGAATTCTCTTGAATTTAATAATTGAAATCCTTGCCATGGAACTTTACCACTCAGATATTGTAGCATTATTATTATAATACAAACCACATCCTTTGGTTATAGTTTTTAAAAGTGCCGCATTAAGACAAAATCAGCTTTAGAAAAAACAAAATCACCTGCATGGAAGTGGCTATATTGATCGAAGCTATGACGAAACAGTTTCGAGATGTCCGCATCTCTGTTTTATTGATTTTTTTTTAAATTTAAGCATTGAATTCCTGCATGAACATGTGCAGCAACTTGTTGCTCATGAGGCGGTTTTAGCAACAAATCAATGATGACGTCTCAATATTGGGTATGGCTATCCCATCAGCACTTTCAACACAGACAACCAGGCACGAATTTCAAATTATCATGGGTTGGGGATGTGCAGTTTAAATTCGTTTTATTGAATATGATAGTTCTGAGTTCAATTAAACTGGTCAATTTACATTAGATAATTATGTTCCTACCATATAATGCTTGGTTTCATGAATGGTAAGGATTTCAGTCTTTAAACCAAATCTCTGAAAAGGCCCTGGCGACTTTACACTGGGTTTGTGGTGGATGGTCACAAATACCAAATATTGGTAAGCTTTAATTACCAGTAAGCTATCCTATATCAATTTTTGAAAAAACAAACAAACATAGGATGTATTTTTAATTATATATGTCCCTCATAGACCCTTTTCACACACTATATAAAAGAGATTAAACATACAAATAAATGTAATTTTTTATCAGTATTGTCATAATACTGTAATACTGTCCGCTCTATAATTAAAATTATGGGATAAAAAAAGATTACATAGCCCTTACCCAAAAAACAAGCAATCGCTAAGCAATCACCTTAGGCATCACTAAAGCATCGATGCCTTGTTTGTACCGATTACTTATAAGCAATCGCTAAGGCCTCATACGGCCCGAAATATTTAAATGAGCTAAGCAATCGATTGCTTATTAAGCAATCAATGTATCATATGATGCCTTATATTAAGGCATCATATTAATTGATTGCTTATTTGATTGCTTATATTAAGCAATCGATTGCTTTTATGATTGCTTATATTAAGCAATCGATTGCTTGAATGATTGCTTATATTAAGCAATCGATGGCTTATATTGTCGCGATTACTTATAAGCAATCGGTAAGACATCATATGGCCCGAAATATTTAAATGAGCTAAACAATCTTAAGGACAAGGCATCATATAAGGCATCGATTGCTTAATGCGAGGCATCATTATAAGGCATCGATCGCTTAAATTAAGGCATCGATTGCTTAAATTAAGGCATCAATTGCTTAAATTAAGGCATCATATAATATTATGGTCCTGGACCATAAGTTTCGTTTTTTACGAAACGTTTTAAAAAATTGGGCAATTCCACCCATGAGCACTTACCTGGGTTATATTGGTTTGGTACACTATGGATTGTATATTTATTTCCTTTCATAAACTTATTCAATCTGCAACATGCATCATTTCATAATTAAATGGCAAATAAGAACATTACTTCACAAACACATGAACAATTTTGTTGGAGAATGTTAATATAAAGCCAAATTATTGAATTGTTATTTAAATTGCCAGTTAATTATTAATTAATTATCAATTACCTAATATTGGTTTTCAAAACGTTTTATTTTGGTTTTAATTAGGTTTCGTGTTTGTGAAACGTTTTTAGAATGTGTTAAAAAACATGTTTTTAGATAGTTTTAAACATGTTTTTAAAACGTATTTAAAACATCTTGTAAGACTTAATAATTTAAACATGGTTATTTTCATGTTTTCAAAAGGTTACGTGGAAACGTTATTAAAAGATATACAACGAACAGTGCGCTTAAATTGTTGATATCCCATAATTATATGCACATTATATTAAGCAGTTCAATGATCATTCTCAATCTGCACCACATGCCGAGACAAAAAATATTTTAAACATCAGATTTTCTTGCCTCCATGTGTGCATCCACGATGCCTATAAATGAGGTGACCGTTGTTTACATCCAATGAATGCAACATCTTTAAGGGACTTGATGAATCTTAACGCCACAGATTAAGCATGTTTTATGAGTGAATAGTTTGCGTATAAACTTGTTTAACATCATATTTGGATAGAAATCAGTATAGTTTTAAGTGTTGCCAAAACTCCCAGAAAACCGAAGGTTTTAATTTCAGTATTTGTCATTTTCAGAAAAATCGTACTACACTGTCTTATCCCTAAATAATTGCCCAAACAGTTTGCAGTTCTCTCAATCAGTTCTAATAAATTGATATTACGTGCTAAATTTGGGTAAAAGACATACATTTTTAATATTATAAAACTTCCAGTGTTGCCAGAGCCAAAAATAAGATACAAAAATAGAGTTGACGAGTTGGTATTACCTGTCAGTAAAGAAAGAAAGATATACAAGTTATGTATTAAATACATACTTGCAACACTCAAGTCCTCTAATATATATCTTTTATACTTTTGAGTCATTGGAAGAACAGGGCATATTTTAACATTTTTTATTCTTAGAAATGGGCAAAATAGCCCAAATAGCCCACAATACAAATTGTATTTTTAATTATTTTAAAGATTGCCGGGAAAATTGCATATTTCAATATGTTTAATACCATAAGAGTAAGACCTATTCCACCATACCAATACGAAAAATCCATCATATTTTGATCGTGCACATGACCTGGTGGTATAGGTGATATCTGTCTAACTTCTTAGAGACAACCCTGCTGATTAAAACACTGGAGTATTTTAAATGCAAATTGTTAGAGGCTTGCAAATATTATGATATGGTCTATCCATATAATGTAAGCTTATTAAGCTTACTTGTGTAAGCGTACTAAATACATATTTTACACATGTCAGCCCTCTGCTTAGTGAAATATTCTATCCATAGATCTACTAAATACTATAGACATTCACAATTCACATAATAATGCCAAATACCTTATAAAGAAACCAAAATATCCACTGCATGCTCCACATCACAATAACTGCAACATGCAGCTAGCCAGAAAACAGCAACTTTGAATTGTCAGTTGGTGATGATCATGTGATCTTGGTGATGATCATGTGATCTTGAAGGTTAAAGGTCAGAATTGAGTTGATTGCTTATTGCCTTGATTGTTTAGGTAAAGTGATGGCTTAGTGTGATTGCTTATAGTGTGATTGCTTGCAGTAAATGTGATTGCTAAAATGATGCCTTAATTTTGTAGGATGTTCACATGATGCTTAATTTGCTGTATGATTGTTAACAGGATTCCTTATAAAGCAATGATTGCTAACAGGATTTCTTAAACAACAATGATTTTTCACAGGATGACTTAAAAGATTATGATTGTTAGCCGATTGCTTGTGATTGCTTGTTGATTGCTTGTTGATTGCTTATTAAGCAATCTTCTTTGGTAAGGGAGGCCCCTTTATGGTTTGACCTGATTTAGGTAGCGCTAATGAATACGAGTATACGGTGAAAATGTCAAGAAAATTGTTCTAGCCCTTTCTAAATTATCTGCATTTTCAACTTGACACACATTTTACATGTAACTCTATGGGAAATGTGGCCGATGTGGGCGCTATTATAGTAATTAATAATAATATTCAAAGCTCTATTTCTCAGAACTGTCAGGAAAAAAATTCTCAAATTTCTACAAAAGATGGCCATATTCAGGTACTTGAATCAGTTAAAACCAGAACCGGGCTAGCAAGTTACGGTGTTCTCAGAATAAAACGAAGACATTATGTGAAATTAAATACCCATGAAACAGACAATCTTGCATCGAAAGTAATACTAGTAGTGAAATTTCCAGATTTGCGAAATTAAATGCTCGCTTAAATAGCAATAATTTTAAATTCATGGAATAAAGTATCCGTGAAATGATAGTGTTTTACGATATGCTTATATATAGTTGAATGTGAAATGTTTAAAAGTATTTATGTTTCTTATGTCTTTTCAGGGTTTTCTTGTGTATGGCAAATGTGGAAACCGATTATCTCAGTAAAAAAACAAGAAGTGCAGAATTGAAAAAGAATTGACACTCTGTGCTAGAGATTGTGTGAGACCTAAAAGTAGGTAGAATTTAAAATATGAACATATTTTTGTATGCAAGTTGAATGATTGCCATAATTAAATTGCACATTAAAATGTTTAAACTGATACCACTGGATGACATTTGACTTTTTAAGGCCAATCAAAGCAATTTAAAAATATGGCTCCCGATTTGCATGTACCATTGCAGTTCTTTCACCTTCAAGTCAAAAGTCAAACAATCTGCTTTAAATCTACCCGATAGATACTGCCCTATTATATCACACAAGTGGGTGGTGCGATGACCCCATAATTGTAGAATGCTGCAATGCCGAAAAGAATCCTATAATTACAAAAAAATCAACAATACACATTTGCAGCCTTTATTATAAAACGATGTATGGTTACCACGAGTCACCCACATTTTAATGCAAACACATTATAGTCAATTAAAATATATACAATCTCACCCTTCAAAATTAAAGCTGGTCGTCGACAATACATTGTCACGGGTTTAAGAAAGCTGCTGGATAAAAATGTTATTTGTACCAACTGCCGCATCTAGTATGAAACGTAATGGCCCCAGTGGGAATGCCACAAAGTAGCCAGCAGAATCAAAAAGGAAGAGGAATGTGAATGCAAGGACCCAAGACAAAGGACCGTAAAGGAAGCAAACTGGGACAAACCATTTTCCAGGGCGGGAAATTAAACTAAAATTTGCTCAGTTGCATCTTGAACATATTTGATACTGACTTGAAGAATAAGGTTAATGAAAATGTGAAAAAAAGAGCTTTCATTTGTATCAAAATCATTGTAACAGCTAATTTTGTTAATATTTCTTTTCTCTTTATATTTCAGAGCCTGGATAATAATGAATAGTTTTGTAGGCTTTAAATACATACTATATCTTCAGGCAATTCATTACATTCTGGTAACGTTTTGGGATAGCGGTAGAGCGGTCTTCATGTTGTATGATACTCTGATAAATGCGATTGTCATTTATATGGATTTGATATACACTACCGCCCAGAACTGATTGCGCAGTGATTATATCCTAGAACTATTGAACATTTTCACTAGTAACAATGTTGCATTGTGTTCATTATATAGTTCTTCTTCATAAATTCATGTTTGTTGCATCACATTTCATACAAAACTCAATAATTCGAGACAAGTCAAAATCTACACAGTAAAATCCCATAGACATTTGCCTCATTAATATTCATGAGCTCATTACCGCTATTATTGCGATACGGGAAAATTCTCTCTCATCCACACCTTCTCTGAAAAATTCATTTTTTTAATAATTTATTGTTATATTCACAAATGCAATATTCTATAAGGATGCTCAGTCTTTATAAATTTTCTGAGGAGGTAATTTGAATTTTTGACCTTTAAAAGACGATTTAATTATGACAGAGTACCCAACCTTTTTTTGGGAGGGGAGTGCCGCCCAGAGTCTCAAAAAGGGGGGCTACAGAACTGAACTGAACTGAGTCGATTTTATGACGAAAAATAGGGTCTTAGGAACTGATTTTTTCAAAAAAGTAGGTCTTGAGAACTGGCCTATTGTCCAATTTTGATAAACAAGAATGCACATTGTGGTGTTAGAACGCAACATTTTCGGAGAATTGGGGCTTTGGAACGCAAAATGTTCGCAATTTTTGAAATTTCAATAAAATTGGGGGTCTTAAGAACTGATGCAGGCTCAAAAGGGGGTCATAAGAGCTAGCAGCAAAGGGTGAAAAAGGGGGTCTTCAGCACGGCACATACCTATACCCTTTTCCAATGTCAGTGCCCCCCTCCCCCCCCCCCCCCCCCCCCGGGATCAGTGTACAACCAAAACATTAATAAAATAATCGAAAAGTCTCGAAGTATCAGCTTTTTTCGGAAATTCCAGTAACCTTGTCAAAACACAAGCCATGTTTTAGGTATGAGGATTACAGATCCCTGTCATAATAATTATACGGTAAAAAATATGCTTACATTTTTTTAAATAATGTAAAAATAATGATTTGTTGGAGATGATTATCGCAAGCAAGGATATCCCATAGCGCTATAACAGCGATAATGAGCTCATGAATATTGATGAGGCGAGAATTACATAGGATTTCCCCATAGAGAAAATAGCGGCCTCGGGAAAGATGAATTTATGAATGAGAAGATATCCAGGCACCTATATAAATAGGATTTGACCTTGATATGGGTAAAATTACAAGACTGTTTGGGGAATAAGTTCTTTCGATGGTGTGCGCAATCAGTTCTGGACGGTAGTGTACATGTATATACAGGCTTATTGTCCAATGTCATTTTGTTTATGTTTCTCCACGTCCATGGCCCTCTTGTTGTGTTGTTTTGGGACCCCATTGGAAATAAGCCTGCACATGTAGCTGGCTTTTATGGGCTATCCTGGCCTTGCAACTTTTGGTGTTGTGGTGTTTGCCGTTCCAGTTTGGGATGGCATTGTGATATGCGTTATTTATTGAATGTGATTATAATTTTATACTCGTGTGATTTGTTATTTGTATTTGTTGTGATGCCAAATAAAAACTAAACTAAACTAAACTAAACTAAGTCCTCAAAATAAGTAGCTGTCTATTAAAACTATAGCTCTTTTCATAAAATATTAAATTGTTGTTAAGTTGTAAGGAAATCTGTTTTCTTCAATTTGAGATACACGTGAAGATTGAATGAATATTAACTCAGTTATGTGCACTAAACCAAAACAAAGTTAATTTTCCATTTTAACATTTTGTTCGTCGACACGCAGCCTCGGACCAGCACCAGGCAGATTATTGATTAAGTAGCGACAACTTACGGGTTGATAAGATGAGGATTGGGGATGCTTCATTGATTAATGCAGCCCATACACACCCCTGTCACATGGTCCTGCGTGTTCAAAACCCAAGTGTGAAAATGTAAACTGCACTTTGTTCTAACCTTAATTATCAATGTAGCGCGTTCTCAATTATTAACTGATCTTCATGAACAATGTCTCAAATTGAAGAAAAGAGATTTCCTTACAACTTTATAATTTAATTTGTTTACGTAGGAGCTATAGTTTTAGAGTTAAGAGTATATTTATTACCTGGTCAGTTACTTATTTTTGAGGACTGTACACCTAGCACATAAAGTCCCTGCTCAGGTGCTTTGAGGTTGACTAATTCAAAATATATAATCGGTACCAAAAATCTGAGATATACATTAAATGAGCAAATTTCTTCTCCGCAGTTTGATACCTCATTCAACAAAATCGCATGGATACTTTTAAAGTTATGTCGATTTCAATGACCGCGGATGCAACAGAAAAGTGGCACTAGGTATAGGAATCATTGATTTGTGTGTGATAACTGTGTGCTATTTGAACGTGACAGATGAATGGGTCTTTAGTGATAACCGCAATGTGCGGGACAAAGGGTGTATCTGGCTGTGAAGAATACAAGTCTTAGCTGATAAGCTGTGAGTTTTTCAGTGCGTAAATCCATAGACGTGTAAAACATTGATTTTTACCGTCTATGGTAAATCACACACAAATCAATGATTTCCTATACCTAGTGCCACTTTTCTGTTGCATCCGCGGTCATTGAAATCGACATAACTTTAAAAGTATCCATTCGATTTTGTTGAATGAGGTATCAAACTGCGGAGAAGAAATTTGCTCATTTAATGTATATCTCAGATTTTTGGTACCGATTATATATTTTGAATTAGTCAACCTCAAAGCACCTGAGCAGGGACTTTATGTGCTAGGTGTATATGTTTTGTATGGAGCAGAAATGGTATTATTTAATCAAATGTTCGAATGATTTTTTATGTGTGTATATAATACAATAATTTGAAATAAAACCTTTGATCTTGGCGCAAGATTTAAAAGTACCAGCAATTTTCAGATTGATGACATTGACATCAAATTTCTAGAAGGTCAAGTTCACCAAATTGGTTCATCTGCTAATGAAAGATGTAGAAGTACCTACACATTCCTGGTAAATTTCATCTTGTGTTGAGATGGAATGTTAAACTTTGATTTTTTATAAATCAAATATTGACAAATTCTGTATGAATTGCACGATATTTATAAATGTATCCATGTCTTACAAAAAATGAGAGGGCATCAAGGAAAACTGCTTTCAGTCTCAAATCATAAGTGGCTCATGAAAAATGCTTCTGACATTCATTACTTAGTGTAAGCTAACTAAGCAGTTGATTTAAAATAAAATAAAAAAGACACCTACTCGTCAATACAGGGTGTCCCCCATGAGTTAGAAAATTAATTAAACAAACATTCCATGTCTTCTTGTTTTGGAAAACAGACTGTCGGTTAGCCCCTATTAGTCCACTATCAAATACACTTTATTCCACAGAATTTCATCACCTAACTGCAGATATATGATCAATTCAGTAACAAGAGTGTGAATACCACTTTGGCCACTTTTGAACAAGAAAATGACTTTTCAACAGAAAGAACTGCCTTTGTGATTCCGATGATGATTTTAGTATGTCAATACATAACACACAATACCGCCCAAAATGTATTATTGTTTGGAATGTCATGGAAAATATGTATGAGAATATGGATTTTTTTGGGTTCAAATTAAGCTAACTATCATCATTAGTAGTAATAGTACATTTAGGTAGATTATTATTGATTTTTTTTATTATGTTCAATTACACACTAAATGACGATTCTAATAAAAGAGGTCTTTTCCCATGAAAAGTGACCAAAGCTGAATCTGAACATACCCGAGTACATTTGCCATAATTTGATAATGGAAAGGCTTACTGTATTTTGCGCAACGTAAGGAAACAGAATCTTAAGGTAGTTGCAAGGTCTAAAATGTCCAAATCCGTCGCTTAAAATACAAAAACGCGCCACAGATTTCATGCATGGATACCATAAATTTGAAACCACCACCACCCACCCGTAAATTGAAAGGCTCATTGAATGTTTCAAATTTATGGTATCCATGCATGAAATCTGTTGCGCATTTTTGTATTTTGTGCAACGAATCCGTCAGTAGAATCACCGCGGTCTTGTTTAGGCTCAATGGTGAATATGGTAATTCTTATATTACTAATCGTTCTAGTAGAGTTTGTTTTTTAGATTGGTGAATCTGTGATTGACCCTTCCCCCTCCATCAGGAATTCAGGAGTTACATTTGACACCTTTCTTAAAATGGATCTGCGGGTCAGTTCCATATGTCGTACGGTTAATTTTCACCTGCTGAACATTCGTCTCACCCATCGTTTTATTGATCACAATACTTGTGCGCATGTGGCGAGATCTTTAGTCCTCTCTCTGCTGGATTATGGCAACTCTCTTTGGGTGGTATTTCTCAGCTTATAATGTTCAGTGCCTTCAAAAACTTCAGAATCGTGCCGTGTGTCTCATCTTTTGTGTTAATAGACGCACAAGTGCTGCACCACTCTTGCGGGAGCTTCATTGGTTGCCTGTCCAGCAGAGAATCGACTTCAAGATCTTGCTGCATGTGTACAATATGGTGTCAATAATCTAGGGCCTACCTATTTATCTCAGATTTTGATGCTGTGTGTCGGTCGAAAAGCTGGTTTAAGATCAAGATTCCAATGACACTTCCCCTTGTGGTACCGATACCTTTCAAAATACATGCTATGGATGATACCGCTTTCTCGCTGTGGAACGATCTCCAACTCTCCATACGCATCACATGCAGTGTCAAATCGTTTTAAACAATGCTGAAAACTTTCTCTTTCCGCAGGTGTAATGTTTTGGTCAATTTCAGATGTAATGCACCCTTTTTAAAATTGAGTGTTTTTAACCCATGCTTTTGTATCCATAATTTGTATTTGTATATCAATACATTGTATATTTGATTATCTTTTAACCTATTTAAATGTAATTAGATTGGTATTCTTTAATATGTTTATCTTGTATGTATTTTCTGTAAAGCGCATTGATCGTGTTTTTAGAAATGCGCTTAATACAAGTCATGTTTCATTCATTCATAGTGGTCGAAATTCACGTGAAATGGGTTTATTTAGTTAAATCTGTGCATTTTTGTTACTCTTACTCTCTAAAATGTGACTTTTGCCGCAGATTTTTACTTCCGTGTTCGCCGTTAACCATAGTGAACACGTTGGACACACTTTCGGCAAAAGATGGTGCCCTAACAATAGATCTTTTACGTTTTTTCAATTAAAAAAAATGTGATTAGAATTAATTTTCAACAAAATTGATTCTTGAATGGGGATGTGACGGTTAAAAGTCCACCAAGTGGACATCACTGATATGTTGGCCTATTTTTTAGATAGCAAAATTAATGACATGTGATAGAACTCAAAATACATTAAGGACTCGGACTCTGACATCAAGGACTCCGACTCGGACTCTGATACATGTAGTAAGGACTCGGACTCTAGAGGCAAGAACTCGGACATGGACTCGACTACAACACTGCATCACAACTTGCTTTTTGTTAATGCTTTAAAACAAAATGTGGCCTACTTTTATCTTGATATGAGTCCTATTTTGTATGAACATTATGTAGTGGGTATTCATCTCTTATGCAAAAAAAACCCAGTTTGTTTCTTAGCATGCACTCATTTCATTGTGATTTTTGTGCATTTAATTTTTTGTTTACAAAAAAAACCTATTGTTAGGTCGCCATCATTTGTCAAAATTGTCTCCAACATGTATTGAAATAGCGACACAGTAAACACAGAATTGAAAATCCACAGCGAAAATCGCATTTTAATGAGCATAAAATAACCAATTTCAAGTGAATCGCCACTAGAAATTTACATTAAAGGGGCAGAGAGAGATTTATCGATATACTAAATGAGCAAATAATGTAAAGATAATCATCAACATAGCCCAAATCCAAAATGTCATACAATTCCGACATCCCCTTCATGCCAAATAAGCAAATAACGGCACTTCCGGGTTGACATTTGTCATGAAAGGCCGCGAGTAAAACGATAAATAGCTTCCGAATTCAGCACCTAGTTTCGATATGATCAGATCGAAACTAAGAAAGTCATGAAATTTTACATGATAAACAGGGAATTTTGGTAAACGGGTTCAGATGGTAGATGCCTAAAGTATTAAGTAAAGAATCTGATTTCCAAAAATATTGAGGGTGCACTCCCATATGTATCTCTCAATACCCCTTTAAGACTGGTTTAGATGACCTATAGTTTGTGGGACAAATGTTGTTGATCGTTTATTTTTGGGTTTCAAGATGATGATTTTTGTTCCTGGGACTCAAACATTTTTGAGTGGGACTCGATTTCCCAGGACTTGCTTCCACTAGTATTGATACACAATTAGCAGGAAATAAAATTTATTTTCATATTTTCAAGTCAAGATTTTTTCTTCTTCTTCAAACTGTTTAGTCTTGCTACTGGAAACAAACTTGTTTTGCCTTAGCAGTCATCCAATTCTTCATGGTTTGAATATTATAGAGTTCATGATAATAATAATTGGTATTCTTTTATGTAGTGTAAATTTATAGTGTAGTTTAGTCCAGTGCCTGTTTCAAGCTATATCCTTTGTCGGGGTTGTATACTTTCAATGTAATTTGCTCAGTGATTGTTTAGGAAGTGTCTTATGTCAACAACAGTTTGTCAACATATACACTCATGAAATGTTGAATGTTTTAGTTTCATTGGTTATAATGATCTTTTAAGATGGGGTCTACCTGCTAGCTGGGGTATAGCTATGCCGGCCGATGCTGTCTGGCAGTCACGCTGGCCGATGCTGTCTGGCAGTCACACTTATTTTTTGTGTGGATAGAATCATTAAACTGCATCATAACACAAGAAATTATGTGGCAGGAACCCTCAAAATTAAAAAAAAACATTAAGAAGGCCTCTGGACCCCATTCAATGATCCACTGCACTTCGTTCGCTACACTTACTCCGCTCGCCATCAGTAAAATTGTCCGGCACTCAATCTGGTCTATACGGGTGCTTCCCATCAGTCCGAAGTCCCATCAGTCCGAAGGCCCGCTAGTCCGAAAAATGAAAAAAATTATTCGGACTAACGGGCCTTCGGACTGGCGGGGTGTTTTTATTTTTTTATTTTTTTCGGACTAGCGGGCCTTCGGACTGACGGGGCGTTTTGGATAATTTACAATAAATAGTATTTAGTTGTGTTTTTTTGGCTATGACTCAGGGGGTGCCACTTCAAAATATTTGGGTATTTTCAAGTATAAATAACTCGAAAACCAAAATAGATATGACCACCGGGTGAGGTCATGTGAATGGGTAAATGGATGAATTAAAGTACTAAAATATTAAGTCAGGGGGTACTACTCC
>JAYJML010000050.1:0-186810 GCA_035610835.1 Ophiura sarsii | reverse complement strand
TGGAATTACCAGATTTTTAACACCTCAAGTAAAATTGTTGGCAGTCCTCTATTTAATATAAGCCCAGAAGAATGCATTTCTTTTTGATAAAAAACGCACAAACTTTTAAGCAAAAGCGAGATATACCGAGATTTTATCAAATTCACTCAAAACCCTAGAAAAACGCACTGAAATTGTTGATAGTGAGAGATACCGAGATTTTATCAAATTCACTCAAAACCCTAGAAAAACGCACTGAAATTGTTGATAGTGAGAGAACACCACAAATTTATTTCTGGAAGTTTTATGGGTTTCTTAAAAATCACCCGCTATTTCACAGAATCGCACGTTTTTTGTAAGAAAATTGCAAATTCTCGAGCTAACTTTCGCGTAGCGAACGGACAATGGTTGACGGCCATTTTGTTTGTGTTTCCATGCGAGGTCATGACCTGAACACATGTATAATTATTGATCATCACATGATTTATTTTATTAATGAATTTTTGTTGTTGATGTCCGGTCAAAGAAGCTTACCGATGGTTCCCAGGACGCAATGGTGTTTTACTCCGGGCTTGCCTCTATTTTTTAAGGTTCTATAGTAATATATAGTTCAATCCGTTCCAAAGAGGCGAGAAATATTTGTATCTACCCACGCCAAAAGTAATCCAATAAATAAATCCTATAAATAACTACATTTAGTTACAGTGTGATTTGCAATATAGGCCTAGTTCTTAGGCCTTACAATTAATATTGGGTTTATTATTTGACGGAATCAACCATATACTTGACAAATTTGTACCATGTAGAGTCAGATTTATCAAGTATGGGTCGTTCCGAAGTAACGTTACATGCCATTGACCACACACCAAAAAGGTAAATAAAGCCAAAGGCCTCCTACACAGCGTGACACGATCATTTTGGTTGATCTTAGTACGACAAGTAATACTTAGTGTAATTTGTCATCAGTTGGTATTATTCATCAGCGGATCTTGCATGTTTCACTATCTGTCCCCATCCTATTAAAGGAAAACAACCAAAAAAAACCCCACCCCTGTACGTATGGGTTTCCTGTACTACATGTAGGTTGATCTACTGTATGGTCGAGCGTAAAACCGCATACTCCATACAGTAGATACTAGATAGATCAACCTAGTCATCCGAGTACTTTGTGCCATTTGCCATTTACAACAATCCAGACATTTTAACTAACACCCTGTTGTACGCCGACTCCCCAATACCCAAGGGATCGCACCACGATGTGTACGCTGTGTAAGAGGCCGTTTAATGTTTACCTCTTTTGTTTTATTTTTGCAAAAAAGCACCCCAAAAGGCAGGCACATAATCGTATACCATATCAATGTGAGAACCCCCCGGGCTATACGCTACTTTTTATGGTTTAGATGGAACCATTGAAAGCGAGGCTCTCCCCTCACCATGCACTATCACGCCATACTGCGTCATAGTTTCACGCAGGTTTGTGCATCACGTGACGCGATTTGGCGTGCGTGGGAGATGAGGAGAGAGCTTCGCTTTCATTGGCGTATAGGTCGCCCTGGTCATTGACATTGGGGTACTTTGTACCGTTTGCCGTTGACAACAAACCAGACGTTTTAACAACCTATCAATTTTACGCACTACTCGTCCCATACATGCCCCCCGGGGGGGGGGGGGGGGGGGGTACTTTCGCCAAAATCGTACGTGGATGTGCCTACCGGACTTTGAAAATGTGACTTTCCCTATACCTATTTTTTGGCTAATTTCCCACCCATCAATATACCAATTTTGTAAGAAAAGCACCCAATTGTGCACAAATTGGGCGCTTTTTCCAAAAATGCCTCATAATACACCCAATTTATGCCAATTGGGCGCTTTGGTCTGTGATGAAAACCACCCCATCGCTATACCAAATTTTGCGAAAAGGCACCCCAAAAGGTAGGCACATATACGTATACCATATCAATGTGAGAACCCCCCCCCCCCCCCCCCCCCCCCCCCCCCCCCCCCCCCGGACATGCCCAAGGGATTGCATCACGCTGTAACCTAGGCTATACGGTTTATTCCGTGAATGAAACGCTTCCCGGCGGCCGGCTGGCAAATAACGCTTACCGGTAAGTGTCTACCTAACCCCAATGGTGGCTTTACTATCGTTCATGCTTCACTACTAAGTCTACTCTTAAGCCACACCACCACCCCTCATCATATTGACATCTGTCTGACGTCGCGAACATGACATTTTGAAATCATCATTTGCACTGCACATAACACTTCTACTTCTACTTCTACTCGAATACTTGGCAGGATCCATAAGTTAGGACTTTGTGGCCAAGTATAACTAAAATCTTTCAATATGCACTTCATTAATGTTCATTAAATTTAATGTTGATCAAGTATCCTCATAAATATTGAGGTGAAAATTCGGCAGGCAGTGCTGACACTCAATGTGAATTTCGCGACGTCGTGAGTCTACTGTGTATCGAAGATACACTTTACTTGCACTACGGTACGGGGCTAGTGTCTAACGTATGTAAACACGACGTGTGGCTACTGAGTTCTGACTGGTACTATGTACTCATCATAGCCCGGCATAGTTTCGTTAAAAACTGTTGACATCACTCTATGAACAAACAACATTTTATCTTGACTATTTTCACCTCTAATAGGCCCGTGAACATACCATCAAAATCCATCACGATTGACTCCACACTCAGCTCCAAGTTTCAGTTTACGGCACTTTTTTCCACGAACAAAACAGCAAAGGTTCCCGATTGTTTGTACGCAACGCTAAGGGGGCACTCTTTTCTCTCATTGAAAGCAGCGAATCTAAATTAGCTCGTCTAAAACACATCACTTGATTTATGGGTTTATAAATTCCTCCATGTTTTTGTCGGGGGTTTTGAGTGGGTGTATTTATAGAGGCAACAATTGAATAATGAAAAAGGAAATTAATTAAAGTAAAATGTTGTTTAAATCTTATGTTCTCAGTTTAAGAATATTATAGTCTTTGAAACACAATTTACTTTATGGTCAGATTCATTACAGAATTGTATCTGCAGCTTGTTTTTGGCCCGGTTTTCGGTCGATTTTGAACTCTGAAATTTGAAATTGTTATATAACATTTTGTGAATGCAATATTTATTCAGCACTAACATTCTCAAGAAAAGTGCTCCGTTAAAAAGGTCCCCTGAACGCTCATGCCACTACAGAAAGCGAAATTAAGCATCTAATCACTTTATTCACTTCAAATTCGGTTTGTGAACATCGTGTCTCTCAAGACCATTTGAAGACATGGTTTACCACAAAATGCAACTTATGTAGCGGCTACTGATTAAAAAGAGGTTTTTTCTTTTAAAATGGTTTTAATAGGTCTTACCGAGTTATTAAAACCATTCAATACATATCTGGAGCACACAATGATACAATATGATGATGTTTAACTTCCTTTGAATTGTAACTGAGCCCGTAACTGAGCTCTTTTCAAGTTAAGTTATTTATATGATAACATATATTCTAGCACCAAAAAAATGATTTTTCATATTCATTATCGTACAGCCGGGGATATATATGGAAAGGGAAGGGTAGAAATCACTTCAACGTTTATTTTTTTTCTTTACAAAGTTTGTGAAATAAGACTCAAAATAATAGTTTTTGCGCCGGCTGTGTCATAAAAAACCCTACTAAGCTCGTCTATCAAAATGACGTCGCAAATAATACTTTTTAAATATCTGTTATTACATCAAATATGAGCAATAAATATTTATTCAATTCGGTAAATATTGATTAATGTGAATATATTTTAACACTACACCGACTTGTACGACGTATCTTTCCTAAGGCCGTGATTAGCTTAACCGAAACAAATAGTTGTGATGAATGGTGATTAACCATGAGAAAACAACAGAGGGCGGGCATTTCAATGCTCGTCCTCTTTTCTACAAAAAATGAAAAATAGAAAATATTCAAAATAAATACAGGATTGAAATGTTTTAAGAAATTTAAGATGAAATGCGAGATAATTTAACCAATTTCTTCCACCTGATAAGGTTGAAAAGTCGTTTTTGGCGAGTATAAAAATTGAGCTGGCGAGCCGATTGCGTCTGATTTGATCGCGAAAACAGAGAACAAACATGTTTTGAGGCCTCTCCTGGTCTAATATATCAGCGAAAATGATCTGATTTCAATGATAAGCATATTTGCCAACTTGTAAAAAAAAGATAACACGATCCAGGCATATTTACGGTATGAAAACTTAAAATCAGTTCTGAAAAGTGTCATAAAAGATCTCGTTTGAATTCCGATTTAATCATTATCGGTTTTCTGGAAAATGGCTATAAATTAAGTATTTCTCAAAAATGGCATACAAAACTCCGTAATATTAATTATACCATTATTGTTTAACTGACAGGCCACTTAAAATTCGATCAATTTAATGTTTGAGGTCTTTTTTAGCCTTTTTCTAGACTATGCGTTTCGATCGTTTTTCACGGTAGACATACACGGTTGCACCCATGATACCTACACTGCATTTATTTTTCAGTGAGAATGAATCGGGTGAGCTGTAAAACTTGGTGAATTTGATTTTTTTAGGTAGTTTAATGACATTCTTTGATGATTCTAACAGTCACTTGCGTTATTTTGCTCAATAATATACTTTTAAAAGCTTTGTCATAAATGACCCCCTCTATGCTCGTTTTGACCATCATCGTAACGCTATGGAAATTATGTCACATTTGATCACTTGCAAATTGAAATCACGGTGTCATAAAAGATCCGACGAACTCTATAGTGCGATTGACGCGGTCACGCACAATATGCCCCAGTCGCATGGGAAACTGACTGAGGAATCGTATATACGATTTGATCGAGAATTCTTTGTTTTGATTATACAACACATTTTAATTGTTGTGAGTATGCGCACATCAGTTACGGGACATCTATCAATACATTGCCATCAAGTCCTACTTGTTAGGGGTTCACATTTATGCAATTACTTATTTATAATATTAGGGTACTTTTTGAAAGTCCTTGAATGCGCATGATGATACCCCCTGGCCCTTTGGCCCTTGATGACCACTAGCACCCAGGCCCCAGGAAAGTTAATCTCATGACATGATTATGATATGTGTCAGGCATGCCAACGCAAGCCTTTCTACATTACTACGCCTACGAGGCTACGGGCATAATATGGGCGGCCACTTACTTATTGCATTGCTTGTTGCTTGTCATTGCTAGTCCGAGGTGGCTCAGACTTTAGTCCGATACGATAACTGATGAAGGAACGTATTAAGTATTTACGCTCTACGTGAACGAGCTACTAAATTGCTTGCCTGGTGACTAAATATGGTTGTATACGTAGCCTCGTAGTCGTAGGCCTAAATGGTTTAGCTCAAAATTATTAGTACCGGCCCTTAGTTGAAGCAAGATGTACTTAACGAAGTTCTACTTACCTTATTAGTTGCCAGAAAGATTTAAATGTGTAATTCAGGTGCCTTTGCGTATGAGATTTCTCCGTCACTACAAGTTCAACCCCGTCTACAACCGGCCGCTGCATCACTACACCTCGGGCACTGATTTCCAACCAAAATAACGAAAAAAATGTTCCCGATGGCTTGTCTCTAATGGCATTTCAATTAATGACGTGGAAATCAGCGAAGCAAGCGCTCGCCAAGGACTTTTAATGCCCCTAATAAATCGAGAGTTTAAATCACCCTTTTATTACAATTCTGACAAATATTATACCCATTGAATTATGGAACAAATATACATTAAACGCTTCAAATGGTAAATGTAACGTTCATTCAGCTCCAAAAACCATCAGTCCTCCTAACTACCGATTTATTTTAATGACTGGGTTATCTCCAGAAGTGTGCTGACCCGGTTTTCGCCAAAAAATGCAATTCGACATTCAACACTATTTTAAACTGCCACTGAAATGCAGATTAAATCAACTCAAAACATTTTTCAGACTCCTCCTGGAGCTAGAAAGCCGTGCTGAACCTTGGTGTCGAATATTACAAGCAAACTGATGTGTCTGGTTCAGTTTGGGGGTTTAAATTGGGCTTTGAAAGTGGCCTCCCCGCCGGGCATGACTGACCAAAAAACGCAAATCATATCGAATATGTTGGTTTATTTCAGTTTTTTGTCCATGGAATGGTCTGGGGTGGCCTTCTTGTGTATGTGACACCATTCAACGAATATCTAGAGCATACAATTAACAAATATACATATTTTCACCATTTTCGGTTTATGCAAAAATGCCAAAATGACCATATTTCAAAGTAAATTATTTTTATTATATCAGTACATTCAAGCATAAAAAGCCGATTTCTATGTATTTTGGGGTGCAGCCGGTACTATTCTGGAGACTAGAACCATCAAAACCAGTCAAAAGAATCATAAACACCGTTCAAAGTTGGGTAACTTTGCTAACTTTACTGCGGCGTAGATCATAAACCTGGTCGGGGCGCCTCCTCGTCAAATAATATTGCTTTAGGGGTGCCCATATTATCAGTCTTAATGTAGTTGTTTCTTTATTATTTATTATTGTAAATTTTGTAGATGATTAAAAATATTATATTTCACATCCATCTAACATTACAAATGAGTACATTAAAATGTATTTTAAGTTGTATTTAACTAAATATTTATGACGAATTGACTGCCGACAACAGAGGGCGGGCAATTCCGCGCTCTTCATCATTTTCGCCAAATTAAAAACTACACAAATAATTCATTATTTGTTTTCATTGGACTGTTTTATAAATGTTGGAGTCGTAAACAAGGTAACTGAACATATTAATAGCCCCTATTAAGATGGAAAAGTCTGATTCAACCTGTTACAACATTCGGATACGAGCGCCATAGCGTCTTTTTTGATCCTTTGGCGCCTTTCAAAACTTGTTTTGAAGGCCTTCCAGCTCTATTATGTCAGCAAAATGAATATAAATCTGATAGTTACAATGAATTCCAGCTTGTGTATAAATAAAACGATGATTGAGATATGATTGACTCTCACAGAATAAAAACAATGTCTCGTAAGGGTCATATTTGATCTCGCCTGAGCTCATCCTCAGAATTTATTGAGCGTCTGGAAAATGGCTATAAATTTGATATTCTTTAACTAAATTCAATGAAACTCAAGAATATTAACTTATATATAAATCTCTAACTTCCAGACCCCTTGAAACACATTTAAATTAATTTTTGGGGTGTTTTAAAGCATTTTTTATTTCTTGCATTTTAGCGATACTTTTCAGGTATATAGGCATGTTGACTGTATACACTACACACAGCATATATTTTTTGGTGAGAGCACCGTGAGGGTGCAATGAAACTTAGTGAATTTATGATTTTTAAGAAGATTTATGCTATTCTTTGACTATTCTAACACTCTTTTTTGTTCTCATTACCCAAAAACCAAGTTATAGGCCATATCATATTTGATCCCGGAAACGCTCGCAATTTACCACGTCGTAACGCTATGGAAATTATGTCATAAAAGAGCTCCCGCAAAACGAAAGTCGAACGTCATATTTGTTCCGCTGCGCTCAAGACAGTGCAACCTGCGCCATGCATCAACAACAAACCAAGCGCGACGCGCAATTGCCGCGTACAAAGGATACCGACCGGAAAGCCGCGCGCCATTACCAGACATAACCTATATATGACCGGTCATCGACAGCTATAGAGCAACTAACGCGTAAACAACCTGTAATAGGTCGATGACCTTTTGCGCCTACAGAATGTCATATGGCCTCACACAATTAACATTTACACGTGAATGGTGGAAATGCATTTGTCTTCAAACAAATTATAATTGCTGTGAGTTTCATTCTAATATCAAAATGGGTAGCACACATTAGGAAGTGGTTTTGCCCTCTATTTCTGGCTTCGGTAGCACGTTAATTCACCATATACAATTACTTCTCTGAAAAACTAAATTTGCTATTTCTAAATCATCAATTGCCCCAATATTTAACAACAGAAAAACACCACTATTAATACTAAACAACAGGTTCTTTCCTAGTTTATTTGTCTTCAAACAAATTATAATTGCTGTGAGTTTCATTCTAATATCAAAATGGGTAGCACACATTAGGAAGTGGTTTTGCCCTCTATTTCTGGCTTCGGTACAAAGTACGATGCCATCCATCAACCAAATGGGTAGCACAATTATTACTCATAAACAATTACTTCTCTGTAGAACTGAAATTGCTAGTTCTAAATCATCGTTTACCCTTATAATTAATATTAAATTAACATAACTAATAACACTAAATAGCAGCTTCTTGACCAGTTGATTTGTCCTCAAATGAAATATAATTGCTGTTATTTTATTTCTAATATCAAAATGGGTAGCACACATGAGGAAGTGCTGTCGCCCTCTATTGTTGACTTCGATACGAGGGATATTGCCATCAACCAAATGGGTAGCACATTAATTCACCATATACAATTACTTCTCTGAAAAACTAAATTTGCTATTCCTAAATCATCATTTGCCCCAATATTTAAAAACAGAAAAACACAACTATTAATACTAAACACCACGTTCTTTCCAAGTTTATTTGTCTTCAAACAAATTATAATTGCTGTGAGTTTCATTCTAATATCAAAATGGGTAGCACACATGAGGAAGTGGTTTTGCCCTCTATTTCTGGCTTCGGTACAAAGTACAATGCCATCCATCAACCAAATGGGTAGCACAATTATTACTCATAAACAATTAGTTCTCTGTAGAACTTAAATTGCTAGTTCTAAATCATCATTTACCCTTATATTTAATATTAAATTAACTCAATTAATAACACTAAATAGCAGCATCTTGACCAGAAATATAATTGCTGTGAATTTTTTTCTAATATCAAAATGGGTAGCACACATGAGGAAGTGCTGTCGCCCTCTATTGTTGACTTCGGTACGAGGGATATTGCCATCAACCAAATGGGTAGCACATTAATTCACCATCATTATACAATTACTTCTCTGAAAAACTAAATTGGCTATTTCTAAATCATCATTTGCCCCAATAGATAACACCAGAAAAACACAACTATTAATACTAAACAACAGGTTCTTTCCAAGTTTATTTGTCTTCAAACAAATTATAATTGCTGTGAGTTTTATTCTAATATCAAAATGGGTAGCACACATGAGGAAGTGGTTTACCCTCTATTTCTGATTTCGGTACAAAGTACAATGCCATCCAATGCCATCCATCAACCAAATGGGTAGCACATTAATTCATCATAAACAAATACTTCTCTGAAGAACTGAAATTGCTATTTCTAAATCATCATTTACCCTTATATTTAATATTAAATGAACACAACTAATAACACTAAATAGCAGCTTCTTGACCAGTTGATCTGTCTTCAAATGAAATATAATTGCTGTGAATTTCTTTCTAATATCAAAATGGGTAGCACACATGAGGAAGTGCTGTCGCCCTCTATTGTTGACTTCGGTACGAGGGATATTGACATCTACCAAATGGGTAGCACATTAATTCACTATATACAATTACTTCTCTGAAAAACTAAATTTGCTATTTCTAAATCATCATTTACCCCAATATTTAACAAAAGAAAAACACAACTATTAATACTAAACAACAGGTTCTTTCCAAGTTTATTTGTCTTCAAACAAATTATAATTGCTGTGAGCTTCATTCTAATATCAAAATGGGTAGCACACATGAGGAAGTGCTGTCGCCCTCTATTGTTGACTTCGGTACGAGGGATATTGCCATCAACCAAATGGGTAGCACATTAATTCACCATAATTATACAATTACTTCTCTGAAAAACTAAATTGGCTATTTCTAAATCATCATTTGCCCCAATAGATAACAACAGAAAAACACAACTATTAATACTAAACAGCAGGTTCTTTCCAAGTTTATTTGTCTTCAAACAAATTATAATTGCTGTGAGTTTTATTCTAATATCAAAATGGGTAGCACACATGAGGAAGTGGTTTACCCTCTATTTCTGATTTCGGTACAAAGTACAATGCCATCCAATGCCATCCATCAACCAAATGGGTAGCACATTAATTCATCATAAACAAATACTTCTCTGAAGAACTGAAATTGCTATTTCTAAATCATCATTTACCCTTATATTTAATATTAAATTAACACAACTAATAACACTAAATAGCAGCTTCTTGACCAGTTGATCTGTCTTCAAATGAAATATAATTGCTGTGAATTTCTTTCTAATATCAAAATGGGTAGCACACATGAGGAAGTGCTGTCGCCCTCTATTGTTGACTTCGGTACGAGGGATATTGACATCTACCAAATGGGTAGCACATTAATTCACTATATACAATTACTTCTCTGAAAAACTAAATTTGCTATTTCTAAATCATCATTTACCCCAATATTTAACAAAAGAAAAACACAACTATTAATACTAAACAACAGGTTCTTTCCAAGTTTATTTGTCTTCAAACAAATTATAATTGCTGTGAGCTTCATTCTAATATCAAAATGGGTAGCACACATGAGGAAGTGCTGTCGCCCTCTATTGTTGACTTCGGTACGAGGGATATTGCCATCAACCAAATGGGTAGCACATTAATTCACCATAATTATACAATTACTTCTCTGAAAAACTAAATTGGCTATTTCTAAATCATCATTTGCCCCAATAGATAACAACAGAAAAACACAACTATTAATACTAAACAGCAGGTTCTTTCCAAGTTTATTTGTCTTCAAACAAATTATAATTGCTGTGAGTTTTATTCTAATATCAAAATGGGTAGCACACATGAGGAAGTGGTTTACCCTCTATTTCTGATTTCGGTACAAAGTACAATGCCATCCAATGCCATCCATCAACCAAATGGGTAGCACATTAATTCATCATAAACAAATACTTCTCTGAAGAACTGAAATTGCTATTTCTAAATCATCATTTACCCTTATATTTAATATTAAATTAACACAACTAATAACACTAAATAGCAGCTTCTTGACCAGTTGATCTGTCTTCAAATGAAATATAATTGCTGTGAATTTCTTTCTAATATCAAAATGGGTAGCACACATGAGGAAGTGCTGTCGCCCTCTATTGTTGACTTCGGTACGAGGGATATTGACATCTACCAAATGGGTAGCACATTAATTCACTATATACAATTACTTCTCTGAAAAACTAAATTTGCTATTTCTAAATCATCATTTGTCCCAATATTTAACAACAGAAAAACACAACTATTAATACTAAACAACAGGTTCTTTCCAAGTTTATTTGTCTTCAAACAAATTTTAATTGCTGTGAGTTTCATTCTAATATCAAAATGGGTAGTGGCTTTGCCCTCTATTTCTGGCTTCGGTACAAAGTACAAAGCCATCCATCAACCAAATGGGTAGCACATTAATTACTCGTAAACAATTACTTCTCTGTGGAACTGAAATTGCTAGTTCTAATTCATCATTTACCCTTACATTTAATATTAAATTAACACAACTAATAACACTAAATAGCAGCTTATTGACCAGTTGATTTGTCCTCAAATGAATTGCAATTGCTGTGAATTTCTTTCTAATATCAAAATATGTAGTGGAAGTGGTGTCGCCTTCTATTGCTGGCTTCGGTACTAGGTATAATGCCATCAACCAAATGGGTAGCACAATAATTCACCGTATACAATTAATTCTCTGAAAAACTAAAATTGCTATTTCTAAATCATCATTTGCCCTAATATTTAACAACAGAATAACACAACTATTAAAACGAAACAACAAGGTAATTTCCAAGTTTATTTTTCTTCAAACA
Organism: Ophiura sarsii; assembly: GCA_035610835.1. Classification (NCBI taxonomy): domain Eukaryota; kingdom Metazoa; phylum Echinodermata; class Ophiuroidea; order Amphilepidida; family Ophiuridae; genus Ophiura; species Ophiura sarsii. The sequence goes on along the minus strand of JAYJML010000050.1, from coordinate 175,042 downwards.
AGTTATAATTGCTGTGAGTTTCATTCGTGTAACAAAATGGGTAGCACACATGGGGAAGTTGTGTCGCCTTCAATTGCCGGCTTCAGTACAAAGTATAATGCCATCAACCAAATGGGTAGCGCATTAATTCATCATAAACAATTACTTCTCTGACGAACTGAAATTGCGATTTCTAAATAATCATTTACCCTAATATTTAACAATAAACTAACACAACTAATAACACTAAATAGCAGCTTCTTAACTAGTTTATTTGTCTTCAAACAAATTATAATTGCTGTGAGTTTCATTATAATATCAAAATGGGTAGCACACATGAGGAAGTGGTTTTGCCCTCTATTGCTGGCTTCAGTACAAAGTACAATACCATCCATCAACCAAATTGGTAGCACATTAATTACTCATAAACAATCACTTCTCTGTAGAACTGAAATTGCTATTTCTAAATCATCATCTACCCTTATATTTAATATTAAATGAACACAACTAATAACACTAAATAGCAGCTTCTTGACCAGTTGATTTGTCCTCAAATGAAATATAATTGCTGTGAATTTCTTTCTAATATCAAAATGGGTAGCACACATGAGGAAGTGCTGTCACCCTCTATTGTTGACTTCGATACGAGGGATATTGCCATCAACCAAATGGGTAGCACATTAATTCACCATATACAATTACTTCTCTGAAAAACTAAATTTGCTATTTCTAAATCATCAATTGCCCTAATATTTAACAACAGAAAAACACAACTATTAATACTAAACAACAGGTTCTTTCCAAGTTTATTTGTCTTCAAACAAATTATAATTGCTGTGAGTTTCATTCTAATATTAAAATGGGTAGCACACATGAGGAAGTGGTTTACCCTCTATTTCTGGTTTCGGTACAAAGTACAATGCCATCCAATGCCATCCATCAACCAAATGGGTAGCACATTAATTCATCATAAACAAATATTTCTCTGAAGAACTGAAATTGCTATTTCTAAATCATCATTTACCCTTATATTTAATATTAAATTAACATAACTAATAACACTAAATAGCAGCTTCTTGACCAGTTGATTTGTCTTCAAATGAATTGTAATTGCTGTGAATTTCTTATTATATCAAAATATGTAGTGGAAGTGGTGTCGCCTTCTATTGCTGGCTTCGGTACTAGGTATAATGCCATCAACCAAATGGGTAGCACAATAATTCACCGTATACAATTAATTCTCTGAAAAACTAAAATTGCTATTTCTAAATCATCATTTGCCCTAATATTTAACAACAGAATAACACATCTATTAAAACTAAACAACAAGGTAATTTCCAAGTTTATTTTTCTTCAAACAAGTTATAATTGCTGTGAGTTTCATTCGTGTAACAAAATGGGTAGCACACATGGGGAAGTTTGGTCGCCTTCAATTGCCGGCTTCAGTACAAAGTATAATGCCATCAACCAAATGGGTAGCGCATTAATTCATCATAAACAATTACTTCTCCGACGAACTGAAATTGCGATTTCTAAATAATCATTTACCCTAATATTTAACAATAAACTAACACAACTAATAACACTAAATAGCAGCTTCTTAACTAGTTTATTTGTCTTCAAACAAATTATAATTGCTGTGAGTTTCATTATAATATCAAAATGGGTAGCACACATGAGGAAGTGGTTTTGCCCTCTATTGCTGGCTTCAGTACAAAGTACAATGCCATCCATCAACCAAATTGGTAGCACATTAATTACTCATAAACAATCACTTCTCTGTAGAACTGAAATTGCTAGTTCTAAATCATCATCTACCCTTATATTTAATATTAAATTAACACAACTAATAACACTAAATAGCAGCTTCTTGACCAGTTGATTTGTCCTCAAATGAAATATAATTGCTGTGAATTTCTTTCTAATATCAAAATGGGTAGCACACATGAGGAAGTGCTGTCACCCTCTATTGTTGACTTCGATACGAGGGATATTGCCATCAACCAAATGGGTAGCACATTAATTCACCATATACAATTACTTCTCTGAAAAACTAAATTTGCTATTTCTAAATCATCAATTGCCCTAATATTTAACAACAGAAAAACACAACTATTAATACTAAACAACAGGTTCTTTCCAAGTTTATTTGTCTTCAAACAAATTATAATTGCTGTGAGTTTCATTCTAATATTAAAATGGGTAGCACACATGAGGAAGTGGTTTACCCTCTATTTCTGGTTTCGGTACAAAGTACAATGCCATCCAATGCCATCCATCAACCAAATGGGTAGCACATTAATTCATCATAAACAAATATTTCTCTGAAGAACTGAAATTGCTATTTCTAAATCATCATTTACCCTTATATTTAATATTAAATTAACATAACTAATAACACTAAATAGCAGCTTCTTGACCAGTTGATTTGTCTTCAAATGAATTGTAATTGCTGTGAATTTCTTATTATATCAAAATATGTAGTGGAAGTGGTGTCGCCTTCTATTGCTGGCTTCGGTACTAGGTATAATGCCATCAACCAAATGGGTAGCACAATAATTCACCGTATACAATTAATTCTCTGAAAAACTAAAATTGCTATTTCTAAATCATCATTTGCCCTAATATTTAACAACAGAATAACACATCTATTAAAACTAAACAACAAGGTAATTTCCAAGTTTATTTTTCTTCAAACAAGTTATAATTGCTGTGAGTTTCATTCGTGTAACAAAATGGGTAGCACACATGGGGAAGTTGTGTCGCCTTCAATTGCCGGCTTCAGTACAAAGTATAATGCCATCAACCAAATGGGTAGCGCATTAATTCATCATAAACAATTACTTCTCCGACGAACTGAAATTGCGATTTCTAAATAATCATTTACCCTAATATTTAACAATAAACTAACACAACTAATAACACTAAATAGCAGCTTCTTAACTAGTTTATTTGTCTTCAAACAAATTATAATTGCTGTGAGTTTCATTATAATATCAAAATGGGTAGCACACATGAGGAAGTGGTTTTGCCCTCTATTGCTGGCTTCAGTACAAAGTACAATGCCATCCATCAACCAAATTGGTAGCACATTAATTACTCATAAACAATCACTTCTCTGTAGAACTGAAATTGCTAGTTCTAAATCATCATCTACCCTTATATTTAATATTAAATTAACACAACTAATAACACTAAATAGCAGCTTCTTGACCAGTTGATTTGTCCTCAAATGAAATATAATTGCTGTGAATTTCTTTCTAATATCAAAATGGGTAGCACACATGAGGAAGTGCTGTCACCCTCTATTGTTGACTTCGATACGAGGGATATTGCCATCAACCAAATGGGTAGCACATTAATTCACCATATACAATTACTTCTCTGAAAAACTAAATTTGCTATTTCTAAATCATCAATTGCCCTAATATTTAACAACAGAAAAACACAACTATTAATACTAAACAACAGGTTCTTTCCAAGTTTATTTGTCTTCAAACAAATTATAATTGCTGTGAGTTTCATTCTAATATCAAAATGGGTAGCACACATGAGGAAGTGGTTTACCCTCTATTTCTGGTTTCGGTACAAAGTACAATGCCATCCATCAACCAAATGGGTAGCACATTAATTCATCATAAACAAAAACTTCTCTAAATAACTGAAATTGCTATTTCTAAATCATCATTTACCCTTATATTTAATATTAAATTAACATAACTAATAACACTAAATAGCAGCTTCTTGACCAGTTGATTTGTCTTCAAATGAAATGTAATTGCTGTGAATTTCTTTCTAATATCAAAATATGTAGTGGAAGTGGTGTCGCCTTCTATTGCTGGCTTCGGTACAAGGTATAATGCCATCAACCTAATGGGTAGCACAATAATTCACCGTATACAATTAATTCTCTGAAAAACTAAAATTGCTCTTTCTAAATCATCATTTGCCCTAATATTTAACAACAGAATAACACAACTATTAATACTAAACAACAGGTTATTTCCAAGTTTATTTTTCTTCAAACAAGTTATAATTGCTGTGAGTTTCATTCGTGTAACAAAATGGGTAGCACACATGGGGAAGTGGTGTCGCCTTCAATTGCCGGCTTCAGTACAAAGTATAATGCCATCAACCAAATGGGTAGCGCATTAATTCATCATAAACAATTACTTCTCTGACGAACTGAAATTGCGATTTCTAAAAAATCATTTACCCTAATATTTAACAATAAACTAACACGACTAATAACACTAAATAGCAGCTTCTTAACTAGTTTATTTGTCTTCAAATAAATTGTAATTGTTGTGAGTTTCATTATAATATCAAAATGGGTAGCACACATGAGGAAGTGGTTTTGCCCTCTATTGCTGGCTTCAGTACAAAGTACAATGCCATCCATCAACCAAATGGGTAGCACATTATTTACACATAAACAATTACTTCTCTGTAGAACTGAAATTGCTATTTCTAAATCATCATCTACCTTTATATTTAATATTAAATTAACACAACTAATAACACTAAATAGCAACTTCTTGACCAGTTGACTTGTCTTCAAATGAAATATAATTGCTGTGAATTTCTTTCTAATATCAAAATGGGTAGCACACATGAGGAAGTGCTGTCGCCCTCTATTGTTGACTTCGGTACGAGGGATATTGACATCAAATGGGTAGCACATTTATTCACCATATACAATTACTTCTCTAAAAAACTAAATTTGCTATTTCTAAAACATCATTTGCCCCAATATTTAACAACAGAAAAACACAACTATTAATACTAAACAACAGGATTTTTCCTAGTTTATTTTTCTTCAAACAAATTATAATTGCTGTGAGTTTCATTCTAATATCAAAATGGGTAGCACACATGAGGAAGTGGTTTTGCCCTCTATTGCTGGCGTCGGTACAAAGTACAATGCCATTCATCAACCAAATGGGTAGCACATTAATTCATCATAAACAATTACTTCTCTGTAGAACTGAAATTGCTAGATCTAAATCATCATTTACCCTTATATTTAATATTAAATTAACACAACCAATAACACTAAATAGCAGCTTCTTGACCAGTTGATTTGTCCTCAAATGAAATATAATTGCTGTGAATTTCTTTCTAATATCAAAATGGGTAGCACACATGAGGAAGTGCTGTCGCCCTCTATTGTTGACTTCGATACGAGGGATATTGCCATCAACCAAATGGGTAGCACATTAATTCACCATATACAATTACTTTTCCGAAAAACTAAATTTGCTATTTCTAAATCATCATTTGCCCCAATATTTAACAACAGAAAAACACAACTATTAATACTAAACATCTGGTTCTTTCCAAGTTTATTTGTCTTCAAGCAAATTATAATTGCTGTGAGTTTCATTCTAATATCAAAATGGGTAGCACACATGAGGAAGTAGTTTTGCCCTCTATTTCTGGCTTCGGTACAAAGTACAATGTCATCCATCAACCAAATTATAATGGGTAGCACATTAATTACTCATAAACAATTACTTCTCTGTAAAACTGAAATTGCTAGTTCTAATTCATAATTTACCCTTATATTTAATATTAAATTAACACAACTAATAAAACTACATAGCAGCCTCTTGACCAGTTGATTTGTCTTCAAATGAAATATAATTGCTGTGAATTTCTTTCTAATATCAAAATGGGTAGCACACATGAGGAAGTGCTGTCGCCCTCTATTATTGACTTCGATACGATGGATATTTACATCAACCAAATGGGTAGCACATTAATTCACCATATACAATTACTTCTCTGAAAAACTAAATTTGCTATTTCTAAATCATCATTTGCCCCAATATTTAACAATAGAAAAACACAACTATTAATACTAAACGCCAGTTTCTTTCTAAGTTTATTTGTCTTCAAACAAATTATAATTGCTGTGAGTTTCATTCTAATATCAAAATGGGTAGCACACATGAGGAAGTGGTTTTGCCCTCTATTTCTGGCTTCGGTACAAAGTACAATGCTATCCATCAACCAAATGGGTAGCACATTAATTACTCATAAACAATTACTTCTCTGTAGAACTGAAATTGCTAATTCTAATTCAACATTTACCCTTATATTTAATATTAAATTAACACAACTAATAACACTAAATAGCAGCTTCTTGATCAGTTGATTTGTCTTCAAATGGAATATAATTGCTGTGAATTTCTTTCTAATATCAAAATGGGTAGCACACATGAGGAAGTGCTGTCGCCCTCTATTGTTGACTTCGATAAGAGGGATATTGCCATAAACCAAATGGGTAGCACATTAATTCACCATATACAATTACTTCTCTGAAAAACCAAATTTGCTATTTCTAAATCATCATTTGCCCCAATATTTAACAACAGAAAAACACAACTATTAATACTAAACATCTGGTTCTTTCCAAGTTTATTTGTCTTCAAACAAATTATAATTGCTGTGAGTTTCATTCTAATATCAAAATGGGTAGCACACATGAGGAAGTAGTTTTGCCCTATATTTCTGGCTTTGGTACAAAGTACAATGCCATCCATCAACCAAATGGGTAGCACATTAATTCATCATAACAATTACTTCTCTGTAGAACTGAAATTGCTAGTTCTAAATCATCATTTACCCTTATATTTAATATTATCTTAACACAACTAATAACACTACATAGCAGCCTCTTGACCAGTTGATTTGTCTTCAAATGAAATATAATTGCTGTGAATTTCTTTCTAATATCAAAATGGGTAGCACACATGAGGAAGTGCTGTCGCCCTCTATTGTTGACTTCGATACGAGGGATATTGACATCAACCAAATGGGTAGCACATTAATTCACCATATACAATTACTTCTCTGAAAAACTAAATTTGCTATTTCTAAATCATCATTTGCCCCAATATTTAACAACAGAAAAACACAACTATTAACACCAAACGCCAGTTTCTTTCTAAGTTTATTTGTCTTCAAACAAATTATAATTGCTGTGAGTTTCATTCTAATATCAAAATGGGTAGCACACATGAGGAAGTGGTTTTGCCCTTTATTTCTGGCTTCGGTACAAAGTACAATGCCATCCATCAACCAAATGGGTAGCACATTAATTACTCATAAACAATTACTTCTCTGTAGAACTGAAATTGCTAGTTCTAATTCATCATTAACCCTTATATTTAATATTAAATTAACACAACTAATAACACTAAATAGCAGCTTCTTGACCAGAAGATTTGTCTTCAAATGAAATATATTTGCTGTGAATTTCTTTCTAATATCAAAATGGGTTGCACACATGAGGAAGTGCTGTCGCCCTCTATTGTTGACTTCGGTACGAGGGATATTGACATCAACCAAATGGGTAGCACATTAATTCACCATATACAATTACTTCTCTGAAAAACTAAATTTGCTATTTCTAAATCATCATTTGCCCCAATATTTAACAACAAAAAAACACAACTATTAATACTAAACATCTGGTTCTTTCCAAGTTTATTTGTCTTCAAACAAATTATAATTGCTGTGAGTTTCATTCTAATATCAAAATGGGTAGCACACATGAGGAAGTAGTTTTGCCCTCTATTTCTGGCTTTGGTACAAAGTACAATGCCATCCATAAACCAAATGGGTAGCACATTAATTCATCATAAACAATTACTTCTCTGTAGAACTGAAATTGCTAGTTCTAAATCATCATTTGCCCTTATATTTAATATTAACTTAACACAACTAATAACACTACATAGCAGCCTCTTGACCAGTTGATTTGTCTTCAAATGAAATATAATTGCTGTGAATTTCTTTCTAATATCAAAATGGGTAGCACACATGAGGAAGTGCTGTCGCCCTCTATTGTTGACTTCGATACGAGGGATATTGACATCAACCAAATGGGTAGCACATTAATTCACCATATACAATTACTTCTCTGAAAAACTAAATTTGCTATTTCTAAATCATCATTTGCCCCAATATTTAACAACAGAAAAACACAACTATTAACACCAAACGCCAGTTTCTTTCTAAGTTTATTTGTCTTCAAACAAATTATAATTGCTGTGAGTTTCATTCTAATATCAAAATGGGTAGCACACATGAGGAAGTGGTTTTGCCCTTTATTTCTGGCTTCGGTACAAAGTACAATGCCATCCATCAACCTAATGGGTAGCACATTAATTACTCATAAACAATTACTTCTCTGTAGAACTGAAATTGCTAGTTCTAATTCATCATTTACCCTTATATTTAATATTAAATTAACACAACAAATAACACTAAATAGCAGCTTCTTGACCAGTTGATTTGTCTTCAAATGGAATATAATTGCTATGAATTTCTTTCTAATATCAAAATGGGTAGCACACATGAGGAAGTGCTGTCGCCCTCTATTGTTGACTTCGATACGAGGGATATTGCCATCAACCAAATGGGTAGCACATTAATTCACCATATACAATTACTTCTCTGAACAACCAAATTTGCTATTTCTAAATCATCATTTGCCCCAATATTTAACAACAGAAAAACACAACTATTAATACTAAACATCTGGTTCTTTCCAAGTTGATTTGTCTTCAAACAAATTATAATTGCTGTGAGTTTCTTTCTAATATCAAAATGGGCAGCACACATGAGGAAGTAGTTTTGCCCTCTATTTCTGGCTTCGGTACAAAGTACAATGCCATCCATCAAACAAATGGGTAGCACATTAATTACTCATAAACAATTACTTCTCTGTAGAACTGAAATTGCTAGTTCTAATTCATCATTTACCCTTATATTTAATATTAAATTAACACAACTAATAACACTAAATAGCAGCTTCTTGACCAGAAGATTTGTCTTCAAATGAAATATAATTGCTGTGAATTTCTTTCTAATATCAAAATGGGTTGCACACATGAGGAAGTGCTGTCGCCCTCTATTGTTGACTTCGGTACGAGGGATATTGCCATCAACCAAATGGGTAGCACATTAATTCACCATATACAATTACTTTTCCGAAAAACTAAATTTGCTATTTCTAAATCATCATTTGCCCCAATATTTAACAACAGAAAAAAACAACTATTAATACTAAACATCTGGTTCTTTCTAAGTTTATTTGTTTTCAAGCAAATTATAATTGCTGTGAGTTTCATTCTAATATCAAAATGGGTAGCACACATGAGGAAGTAGTTTTGCCCTCTATTTCTGGCTTCGGTACAAAGTACAATGCCATCCATCAACCAAATGGGTAGCACATTAATTACTCATAAACAATTACTTCTCTGTAGAACTGAAATTGCTAATTCTAATTCATCATTTACCCTTATATTTAATATTAAATTAACACAACTAATAACACTAAATAGCAGCTTCTTGATCAGTTGATTTGTCTTCAAATGGAATATAATTGCTGTGAATTTCTTTCTAATATCAAAATGGGTAGCACACATGAGGAAGTGCTGTCGCCCTCTATTATTGACTTCGATACGAGGGATATTGCCATAAACCAAATGGGTAGCACATTAATTCACCATATACAATTACTTCTCTGAAAAACCAAATTTGCTATTTCTAAATCATCATTTGCCCCAATATTTAACAACAGAAAAACACAACTATTAATACTAAACATCTGGTTCTTTCCAAGTTTATTTGTCTTCAAACAAATTATAATTGCTGTGAGTTTCATTCTAATATCAAAATGGGTAGCACACATGAGGAAGTAGTTTTGCCCTCTATTTCTGGCTTTGGTACAAAGTACAATGCCATCCATCAACCAAATGGGTAGCACATTAATTCATCATAAACAATTACTTCTCTGTAGAACTGAAATTGCTAGTTCTAAATCATCATTTACCCTTATATTTAATATTAACTTAACACAACTAATAACACTACATAGCAGCCTCTTGACCAGTTGATTTGTCTTCAAATGAAATATAATTGCTGTGAATTTCTTTCTAATATCAAAATGGGTAGCACACATGAGGAAGTGCTGTCGCCCTCTATTGTTGACTTCGATACGAGGGATATTGACATCAACCAAATGGGTAGCACATTAATTCACCATATACAATTACTTCTCTGAAAAACTAAATTTGCTATTTCTAAATCATCATTTGCCCCAATATTTAACAACAGAAAAACACAACTATTAATACTAGACGCCGGTTTCTTTCTAAGTTTATTTGTCTTCAAACAAATTATAATTGCTGTGAGTTTCATTCTAATATCAAAATGGGTAGCACACATAAGGAAGTAGTTTTGCCCTTTATTTCTGGCTTCGGTACAAAGTACAATGCCATCCATCAACCAAATGGGTAGCACATTAATTACTCATAAACAATTACTTCTCTGTAGAATTGAAATTGCTAGTTCTAATTCATCATTTACCCTTATATTTAATATTAAATTAACACAACTAATAACACTAAATAGCAGCTTCTTGACCAGTTGATTTGTCTTCAAATGGAATATAATTGCTGTGAATTTCTTTCTAATATCAAAATGGGTAGCACACATGAGGAAGTGCTGTCGCCCTCTATTGTTGACTTCGATACGAGGGATATTGCCATCAACCAAATGGGTAGCACATTAATTCACCATATACAATTACTTCTCTGAACAACCAAATTTGCTATTTCTAAATCATCATTTGCCCCAATATTTAACAACAGAAAAACACAACTATTAATACTAAACATCTGGTTCTTTCCAAGTTTATTTGTCTTCAAACAAATTATAATTGCTGTGAGTTTCATTCTAATATCAAAATGGGTAGCAAACATAAGGAAGTAGTTTTGCCCTCTATTTCTGGCTTCGGTACAAAGTACAATGCCATCCATCAACCAAATGGGTAGCACATTAATTACTCATAAACAATTACTTCTCTGTAGAACTGAAATTGCTAGTTCTAATTCATCATTTACCCTTATATTTAATATTAAATTAACACAACTAATAACACTAAATAGCAGCTTCTTGACAAGAAGATTTGTCTTCAAATGAAATATAATTGCTGTGAATTTCTTTCTAATATCAAAATGGGTTGCACACATGAGGAAGTGCTGTCGCCCTCTATTGTTGACTTCGGTACGAGGGATATTGACATCAACGAAATGGGTAGCACATTAATTCACCATATACAATTACTTCTCTGAAAAACTAAATTTGCTATTTCTAAATCATCATTTGCCCCAATATTTAACAACAGAAAAACACAACTATTAATACTAAACATCTGGTTCTTTCCAAGTTTATTTGTCTTCAAACAAATTATAATTGCTGTGAGTTTCATTCTAATATCAAAATGGGTAGCACACATGAGGAAGTAGTTTTGCCCTCTATTTCTGGCTTTGGTACAAAGTACAATGCCATCCATCAACCTAATGGGTAGCACATTAATTCATCATAAACAATTACTTCTCTGTAGAACTGAAATTGCTAGTTCTAAATCATCATTTACCCTTATATTTAATATTAACTTAACACAACTAATAACACTACATAGCAGCCTCTTGACCAGTTGATTTGTCTTCAAATGAAATATAATTGCTGTGAATTTCTTTCTAATATCAAAATGGGTAGCACACATGAGGAAGTGCTGTCGCCCTCTATTGTTGACTTCGATACGAGGGATATTGACATCAACCAAATGGGTAGCACATTAATTCACCATATACAATTACTTCTCTGAAAAACTAAATTTGCTATTTCTAAATCATCATTTGCCCCAATATTTAACAACAGAAAAACACAACTATTAACACCAAACGCCAGTTTCTTTCTAAGTTTATTTGTCTTCAAACAAATTATAATTGCTGTGAGTTTCATTCTAATATCAAAATGGGTAGCACACATGAGGAAGTGGTTTTGCCCTTTATTTCTGGCTTCGGTACAAAGTACAATGCCATCCATCAACCAAATGGGTAGCACATTAATTACTCATAAACAATTACTTCTCTGTAGAACTGAAATTGCTAGTTCTAATTCATCATTTACCCTTATATTTAATATTAAATTAACACAACTAATAACACTAAATAGCAGCTTCTTGACCAGTTGATTTGTCTTCAAATGGAATATAATTGCTGTGAATTTCTTTCTAATATCAAAATGGGTAGCACACATGAGGAAGTGCTGTCGCCCTCTATTATTGACTTCGATACGAGGGATATTGCCATAAACCAAATGGGTAGCACATTAATTCACCATATACAATTACTTCTCTGAAAAACCAAATTTGCTATTTCTAAATCATCATTTGCCCCAATATTTAACAACAGAAAAACACAACTATTAATACTAAACATCTGGTTCTTTCCAAGTTTATTTGTCTTCAAACAAATTATAATTGCTGTGAGTTTCATTCTAATATCAAAATGGGTAGCACACATGAGGAAGTAGTTTTGCCCTCTATTTCTGGCTTTGGTACAAAGTACAATGCCATCCATCAACCAAATGGGTAGCACATTAATTCATCATAAACAATTACTTCTCTGTAGAACTGAAATTGCTAGTTCTAAATCATCATTTACCCTTATATTTAATATTAACTTAACACAACTAATAACACTACATAGCAGCCTCTTGACCAGTTGATTTGTCTTCAAATGAAATATAATTGCTGTGAATTTCTTTCTAATATCAAAATGGGTAGCACACATGAGGAAGTGCTGTCGCCCTCTATTGTTGACTTCGATACGAGGGATATTGACATCAACCAAATGGGTAGCACATTAATTCACCATATACAATTACTTCTCTGAAAAACTAAATTTGCTATTTCTAAATCATCATTTGCCCCAATATTTAACAACAGAAAAACACAACTATTAATACTAGACGCCGGTTTCTTTCTAAGTTTATTTGTCTTCAAACAAATTATAATTGCTGTGAGTTTCATTCTAATATCAAAATGGGTAGCACACATAAGGAAGTAGTTTTGCCCTTTATTTCTGGCTTCGGTACAAAGTACAATGCCATCCATCAACCAAATGGGTAGCACATTAATTACTCATAAACAATTACTTCTCTGTAGAATTGAAATTGCTAGTTCTAATTCATCATTTACCCTTATATTTAATATTAAATTAACACAACTAATAACACTAAATAGCAGCTTCTTGACCAGTTGATTTGTCTTCAAATGGAATATAATTGCTGTGAATTTCTTTCTAATATCAAAATGGGTAGCACACATGAGGAAGTGCTGTCGCCCTCTATTGTTGACTTCGATACGAGGGATATTGCCATCAACCAAATGGGTAGCACATTAATTCACCATATACAATTACTTCTCTGAACAACCAAATTTGCTATTTCTAAATCATCATTTGCCCCAATATTTAACAACAGAAAAACACAACTATTAATACTAAACATCTGGTTCTTTCCAAGTTTATTTGTCTTCAAACAAATTATAATTGCTGTGAGTTTCATTCTAATATCAAAATGGGTAGCAAACATAAGGAAGTAGTTTTGCCCTCTATTTCTGGCTTCGGTACAAAGTACAATGCCATCCATCAACCAAATGGGTAGCACATTAATTACTCATAAACAATTACTTCTCTGTAGAACTGAAATTGCTAGTTCTAATTCATCATTTACCCTTATATTTAATATTAAATTAACACAACTAATAACACTAAATAGCAGCTTCTTGACAAGAAGATTTGTCTTCAAATGAAATATAATTGCTGTGAATTTCTTTCTAATATCAAAATGGGTTGCACACATGAGGAAGTGCTGTCGCCCTCTATTGTTGACTTCGGTACGAGGGATATTGACATCAACGAAATGGGTAGCACATTAATTCACCATATACAATTACTTCTCTGAAAAACTAAATTTGCTATTTCTAAATCATCATTTGCCCCAATATTTAACAACAGAAAAACACAACTATTAATACTAAACATCTGGTTCTTTCCAAGTTTATTTGTCTTCAAACAAATTATAATTGCTGTGAGTTTCATTCTAATATCAAAATGGGTAGCACACATGAGGAAGTAGTTTTGCCCTCTATTTCTGGCTTTGGTACAAAGTACAATGCCATCCATCAACCTAATGGGTAGCACATTAATTCATCATAAACAATTACTTCTCTGTAGAACTGAAATTGCTAGTTCTAAATCATCATTTACCCTTATATTTAATATTAACTTAACACAACTAATAACACTACATAGCAGCCTCTTGACCAGTTGATTTGTCTTCAAATGAAATATAATTGCTGTGAATTTCTTTCTAATATCAAAATGGGTAGCACACATGAGGAAGTGCTGTCGCCCTCTATTGTTGACTTCGATACGAGGGATATTGACATCAACCAAATGGGTAGCACATTAATTCACCATATACAATTACTTCTCTGAAAAACTAAATTTGCTATTTCTAAATCATCATTTGCCCCAATATTTAACAACAGAAAAACACAACTATTAACACCAAACGCCAGTTTCTTTCTAAGTTTATTTGTCTTCAAACAAATTATAATTGCTGTGAGTTTCATTCTAATATCAAAATGGGTAGCACACATGAGGAAGTGGTTTTGCCCTTTATTTCTGGCTTCGGTACAAAGTACAATGCCATCCATCAACCAAATGGGTAGCACATTAATTACTCATAAACAATTACTTCTCTGTAGAACTGAAATTGCTAGTTCTAATTCATCATTTACCCTTATATTTAATATTAAATTAACACAACTAATAACACTAAATAGCAGCTTCTTGACCAGTTGATTTGTCTTCAAATGGAATATAATTGCTGGGAATTTCTTTCTAATATCAAAATGGGTAGCACACATGAGGAAGTGCTGTCGCCCTCTATTGTTGACTTCGATACGAGGGATATTGCCATCAACCAAATGGGTAGCACATTAATTCACCATATACAATTACTTCTCTGAACAACCAAATTTGCTATTTCTAAATCATCATTTGCCCCAATATTTAACAACAGAAAAACACAACTATTAATACTAAACATCTGGTTATTTCCAAGTTTATTTGTCTTCAAACAAATTATAATTGCTGTGAGTTTCATTCTAATATCAAAATGGGTAGCACACATGAGGAAGTAGTTTTGCCCTCTATTTCTGGCTTCGGTACAAAGTACAATGCCATCCATCAAACAAATGGGTAGCACATTAATTACTCATAAACAATTACTTCTCTGTAGAACTGAAATTGCTAGTTCTAATTCATCATTTACCCTTATATTTAATATTAAATGAACACAACTAATAACACTAAATAGCAGCTTCTTGACCAGAAGATTTGTCTTCAAATGAAATATAATTGCTGTGAATTTCTTTCTAATATCAAAATGGGTTGCACACATGAGGAAGTGCTGTCGCCCTCTATTGTTGACTTCGGTACGAGGGATATTGACATCAACCAAATGGGTAGCACATTAATTCACCATATACAATTACTTCTCTGAAAAACTAAATTTGCTATTTCTAAATCATCATTTGCCCCAATATTTAATAACAGAAAAACACAACTATTAATACTAAACATCTGGTTCTTTCCAAGTTTATTTGTCTTCAAACAAATTATAATTGCTGTGAGTTTCATTCTAATATCAAAATGGGTAGCACACATGAGGAAGTAGTTTTGCCCTCTATTTGTGGCTTCGGTACAAAGTACAATGCCATCCATCAACCAAATGGGTAGCACATTAATTCATCATAAACAATTACTTCTCTGTAGAACTGAAATTGCTAGTTCTAAATCATCATTTACCCTTAAATTTAATATTAAATTATCACAACTAATAACACTAAATAGCAGCTTCTTGACCAGTTGATTTGTCCTCAAATGAAATATAATTGAGGACCCTAGATCTAAAAGGGGGTTAAGTCACATTGAGAAAAATGGCAAAAACTGGGTTTCATTGTGTCTATGTGTGGACTTGACCCACTCGGGTTTTACCTCCCATGGACTCTTACACAGCTTTACCGCATGACTTAACTTTAACATTTGAACAGAGGGTGCAGAGATCCTCCTTGTAGCAGAAAACTGATACTAACTATAATTTCACAAGATTGTGAATTAACCCCCTTTTTGATCTAGGGTCCTCAATTGCTGTGAATTTCTTTCTAATATCAAAATGGGTAGCACACATGAGGAAGTGCTGTCACCCTCTATTGTTGACTTCGATACGAGGGATATTGCCATCAACCAAATGGGTAGCACAATAATTCACCATATACAATTACTTCTCTGAAAAACTAAATTTGCTATTTATAAATCATCATTTGCCCCAATATATAACAACAGAAAAACACAACTATTAATACTAAACATATGGTTCTTTCCAAGTTTATTTGTCTTCAAACAAATTATAATTGCTGTGAGTTTCATTCTAATATCAAAATGGGTAGCACACATGAGGAAGTGGTTTTGCCCTCTATTTCTGGCTTCGGTACAAAGTACAATGCCATCCATCAACCAAATGGGTAGCACATGAATTACTCATAAACAATTACTTCTCTGTAGAACTGAAATTGCTAGTTCTAAATCATCGTTTACCCTTATATTTAATATTAAATTAACATAACTAATAACACTAAATAGCAGCTTCTTGACCAGTTGATTTGTCCTCAAATGAAATATAATTGCTGTGAATTTCTTTCTTATATCGAAATGGGTAGCACACATGAGGAAGTGCTTTCACCCTCTATTGTTGACTTCGATACGAGGGATATTGCCATCAACCAAATGGGTAGCACATTAATTCACCATATACAATTACTTCTCTGAAAAACTTAATTTTGCTATTTCTAAATCATTATTTGCCCCAATATTTAACAACAGAAAAACACAACTATTAATACTAAACACCAGGTTCTTTCTAAGTTTATTTGTCTTCAAACAAATTATAATTGCTGTGAGTTTCATTCTAATATCAAAATGGGTAGCACACATGAGGAAGTGTTTTTGCCCTCTATTTCTGGCTTCGGTACAAAGTACAATGCCATCCATCAACCAAATGGGTAGCACATTAATTACTCATAAACAATTACTTCTCTGTAGAACTGAAATTGCTAGTTCTAATTTATCATTTACCCTTATATTTAATATTAAATTAACACAACTAATAACACTAAACAGCAGCTTCTTGACCAGTTGATTTGTCTTCAAATGAAATATAATTGCTGTGAATTTCTTTCTAATATCAAAATGGGTAGCACACATGAGGAAGTGCTGTCGCCCTCTATTGTTGACTTCGATACGAGGGATATTGACATCAACCAAATGGGTAGCACATTAATTCACCATATACAATTACTTCTCTGAAAAACTAAATTTGCTATTTCTAAATCATCATTTGCCCCAATATTTAATAACAGAAAAACATACCTATTAATACTAAACATCTGGTTCTTTCCAAGTTTATTTGTCTTCAAACACATGATAATTGCTGTGAGTTTCATTCTAATATCAAAATGGGTAGCACACATGAGGAAGTGCTTTTGCCCTCTATTTCTGGCTTCGTTACAAAGTACAATGCCATCCATCAACCAAATGGGTAGCACATGAATTACTCATAAACAATTACTTCTCTGTAGAACTGAAATTGCTAGTTCTAAATCGTCGTTTACCCTTATATTTAATATTAAATTAACATAACTAATAACACTAAATAGCAGCTTCTTGACCAGTTGATTTGTCCTCAAATGAAATATAATTGCTGTGAATTTCTTTCTAATATCGAAATGGGTAGCACACATGAGGAAGTGCTGTCGCCCTCTTTTGTTGACTTCGATACGAGGGATATTGCCATCAACCAAATGGGTAGCACATTAATTCACCATATACAATTACTTCTCTGAAAAACTTAATTTTGCGATTTCTAGATCATCATTTGCCCCAATATTTAACAACAGAAAAACACAACTATTAATACTAAACACCAGATTCTTTCTAAGTTTATTTGTCTTCAAACAAATTATAATTGCTGTGAGTTTCATTCCAATATCAAAATGGGTAGCACACATGAGGAAGTGGTTTTGCCCTCTATTTCTGGCTTCGGTACAAAGTACAATGCCATCCATCAACCAAATTGGGTAGCACATTAATTACTCATAAACAATTACTTCTCTGTAGAACTGAAATTGCTAGTTCTAATTCATCATTTACCCTTATATTTAATATTAAATTAACACAACTAATAACACTAAATAGCAACTTCTTGACCAGTTGATTTGTCTTCAAATGAAATATAATTGCTGTGAATTTCTTTCTAATATCAAAATGGGTTGCTAACTTGAGGAAGTGCTGTCGCCCTCTATTGTTGACTTCGGTACGAGGGATATTGACATCAACCAAATGGGTAGCACATTAATTCACCATATACAATTACTTCTCTGAAAAACTAAATTAGCTATTTCTAAATCATCATTTGCCCCAATATTTAACAACAGAAAAACACAACTATTAATACTAAACAACAGGTTCTTTCCAAGTTTATTTGTCTTCAAGCAAATTATAATTGCTGTGAGTTTCATTCTAATATCAAAATGGGTAGCACACATGAGGAATTGGTTTTGCCCTCTATTTCTGGCTTCGGTACAAAGTACAATGCCATCCATCAACCAAATGGGTAGCACATTAATTACTCATAAACAATTACTTCTCTGTAGAACTGAAATTGCTAGTTCTAATTCATCATTTACCCTTATATTTAATATTAAATTAACACAACTAATAACACTAAATAGCAGCTTCTTGATCAGTTGATTTGTCTTCAAATAATTGCTGTGAATTTCTTTCTAATATCAAAATGGGTAGCACACATGAGGAAGTGCTGTCACCCTCTATTGTTGACTTCGATACGAGGGGTATTGCCATCAGCAATGGGTAGCACATTAATTCACCATCAGTCATCAAAAAAAGTAACTATACAGGTAATAAATGGGCTTCTAACTCTTAAAATATATATCCTACCTAAAAATATTAAATTATAAAGTTGTTGGGAAATTCGTCTTCTTTAATATGAGATATTGCACGCTAGGATCAAGTGATTATTGAGGAAGTGGCACTCAATAATGTAAGGAGAAGTCCGATTTTCATTTTCACATTTTTATTTTCTACACGCGGACCAATCTACGGGTACCTTATCGATTACCGGTAGTGCAATTGGGGGATGCATGCGCAGGTTGGACAGTCAGCCGTATTGTACCGATGGATCAATACGCCACACACACGCTACCTGTCATTCTCTCTCCCGTGTTGAAATGTAAAATGTGAATTTGAAATTGTGACTTTACCTTACATTTTGGATTGTCGCTTCTTAAATATTCAACCGATCCTAGCGTGCAATATCTCATATTAACGAAGATAAATTTCTCAACAACTTTATGATTTAATATTTCTAGGTAGGATATATATTTTTAGAGTTAAAAGCACATTTATTACCTGTATAGTTACTTTTTTTGATGACTGTATACAATTACTTCTCTGAAAAACTAAATTTGCTATTTCTAAATCATCAATTGCCCCAATATTTAACAACAGAAAAACACAACTATTAATACTAAACAACAGGTTCTTTCCAAGTTTATTTGTCTTCAAACAAATTATAATTGCTGTGAGTTTCATTCTAATATCAAAATGGGTAGCACACATGAGGAAGTGGTTTACCCTCTATTTCTGATTTCGGTACAAAGTACAATGCCATCCAATGCCATTCATCAACCAAATGGGTAGCACATTAATTCATCATAAACAAATACTTCTCTGAAGAACTGAAATTGCTATTTCTAAATCATCATTTACCCTTATATTTAATATTAAATTAACATAACTAATAACACTAAATAGCAGCTTCTTGACCAGTTGATTTGTCTTCAAATGAAATATAATTGCTGTGAATTTCTTTCTAATATCAAAATATGTAGTGGAAGTGGTGTCGCCTTCTATTGCTTGCTTCGGTACAAGGTATAATGCCATCAACCAAATGGGTAGCACAATAATTCCCCGTATACAATTAATTCTCTGAAAAACTAAAATTGCTATTTCTAAATAATCATTTACCCTAATATTTAACAATAAACTAACACAACTAATAACACTAAATAGCAGCTTCTTAACTAGTTTATTTGTCTTCAAACAAATTATAATTGCTGTGAGTTTCATTATAATATCAAAATGGGTAGCACACATGAGGAAGTGGTTTTGCCCTCTATTGCTGGCTTCAGTACAAAGTACAATGCCAATCATCAACCAAATGGGTAGCACATTAATTACTCATAAACAATTACTTCTCTGTAGAACTGAAATTGCTATTTCTAAATCATCATCTACAGATTGCCCTTATATTTAATATTAAATTAACACAACTAATAAAACTAAATAGCAGCTTCTTGACCAGTTGATTTGTCTTCAAATGAAATATAATTGCTGTGAATTTCTTTCTAATATCAAAATGGCTAGCACACATGAGAAAGTGCTGTCGCTTTCTATTGTTGACTTCGGTACGAGGGATATTGCCATCAACCAAATGGGTAGCACATTAATTCACCATATACAATTACTTCTCTGAAAAACTAAATTTGCTATTTCTAAATCATCAATTGCCCCAATATTTAACAACAGAAAAACACAACTATTAATACTAAACAACAGCTTCTTGACCAGTTGATTTGTCCTCAAATGAAATATAATTGCTGTGAATTTCATTCTAATATCAAAATGGGTAGCACACACGAGGAAGTAGTTTTGCCCTCTATTTCTGGCATCGGTACAAAGTACAATGCCGTCCATCAACCAAATGGGTAGCACATTTATTACTCATAAACAATTACTTCTCTGTAGAACTGAAATTGCTAGTTCTGAATCATCGTTTACCCTTATATTTAATATTAAATTAACACAACTAATAACACTAAATAGCAGCTTCTTGACCAGTTGATTTGTCTTCAAATGAAATATAATTGCTCTGAATTTCTTTCTAATGTCAAAATGGGTAGTACACATGTGGAAGTGCTGTCGCCCTCTATTGTTGACTTCGGTTCGAGGGATATTGCCATCAACCAAATGGGTAGCACTTTAATTCACCATATACAATTACTTCTCTGAAAAACTAAATTTGCTATTTCTAAATCATCATTTGCCCCAATATTTAACAACAGAAAACACAACTTTTAATACTAAACAACAGGTTCTTTCCAAGTTTATTTGTCTTCAAACAAATAATTGCTGTGAGTTTCATTCTAATATCAAAATGGGTAGCACACATGAGGAAGTGGTGTATATTATATTACAGTTTAACAATGTTAACATACAATATATTTTTATGCGCTGGTCACAACACTGTGTTTCATCTATTCAGCAAGTCCTTATCATTGATCTTATGTTACATATTTTTAAATATGAAATTTAACATGTTACATATTTTTAAGTATGAAATTAAGAGGACAGGACGACATAAATAAACATTTATTTATATCTACAGGACAAAGGACGCTTCTTTGCACAATTGAATATTAATGTATTGCTCTTTTATTCATGGCATGTCAATATTAGTTAAATTATTGTAGATTAAGTTGTACTTTAAAAATGTATGTTGTAATGTAAGTTATTTTTTGTATCGCGCCTCGAGCACCATTTTTGGTGGATTAGTGCGCATTATAAATCCACATTATTATTATTAGAGATATTCCATAAACGACAAAAATGAAAAATTGTATCGCATGTCTATTGCCGTTTAGTATTTTGATATATTGCTCGATCTAATGCTTATACCATGGCAGGTAGCTACCATGCTTACACGTACTTTAGTATTATAATCAATTACCCAGGATTTCTTTGCTACATGTACATGTACATGTAGTCTAGATAAATCTCTTATTTCGATTTAAAAGGTGTTTACTTCGTCAAATTCAATAGCAGCATTCCACCAACTATTGTTTTCATGGTTCATTGGGTAACTGGCCATTAACGAATCCTTACACGCACTTAAGTATTATAATCAATCACCCATGATTACTTTACTAGATAAATCTCTTATTTCGATGACAAAAGGTGTTTACGTCGTCAAATTCAATAGCCGCATTCCACCAACTATTGTTGTCCACGCTCATTGGATAAAGCTGCCTTTAACGGATCCTTTTTCAATACCCAGACAATCTGGTGCCAAGTCTTGCATATTTTGATTTAGGTTAGAAAATTCCATTATATATTGTTCTTTTGCTTAAACGCACTTCAATTACCCAGGTTTATATACGTTACTAGTCTAGATAAATATCGTATTTCAATGACAAAAGGTGTTTACTTCGTCAAATTCAATGGCAGCATTCTACCAGTTTCCACGGCTCATTGGATAAAGCAGTTATCAACGAATCTTTTTAAATACACCGACACTCGACAATTTAATTAACGTTAGCAAATTCCATTATTGTATATTATTTTTATATGGAAATAAAGATTGATACTTGATACTTGATACTTTCATAAGGTAACAATTCTGTGACAGAAATTTCTTGAGACACTTTTTACTAAAAAAATTAGTCAAAATCTGAAATGTCCGACGAACAAATTAATTTCCATTTTAAGACCCCCTAATTCATGGTTAATAGTTACAGAAAAGCTTTACATTGCATATGTGTATTGTACATTCAGCTGTTGTAACTCCCAAAGCAAGGATAGAACCCTGAGTCATTTAATTAATAATTGGCATTTTGAATTTCGTTATTACATCATATCTCACAAACTAGGAGTACGATGAGGCTGTTATTTAAACCCTATACAGGTCTTAACACGCTCTTTATTTTCTTTGTCGTGCGCGAAATTGTAGGACCAACTCTTTTTAAGCGGCGAAACAAAATGGCTTCTTTCTCATAGACTTGTGTACAAACTCCAAACCGCCGCCATTTTAAACTGCAACATCGCAAAATGCTAATTCTTACAAATCTGCAATTGGCAGCACATCAACTATGCATATATTAATTTTGAACAAACTTTACATTTTGGTCGCCATTTTGGATTTTGGTTATTACGTCATATCTCACAAACTAAAGATACGATGAGGCTGTTATTAAAACCCTAGGTAGATCTTACCACGCTCTTTATTTTCTTTGTTGTGCGCGAAATTGTAGGACCAACCCTATTTAAGCGGCGAAACAAAATGGCTTATTTCCTATTGACTTGTGTACAAACTTCAAACAGCCGCCATTTTGAAACGGTAACTACTTAAGAAATTTCCCTCGGCCAATTTCTTAGTCTACCCATAACCTATATATGACATAAAGAAGGGACCTTAACTAACACGTTTACAATGGCACCTACCCCCTATCCCTAACCCTAACCCTAACCCTAACCCTAACCCTGACCCTAACCCTAACCCTAACCCTGACCCTAACCCTAACCCTAACCCTAACCCCTAACCCTAACCCTTTTGTTTTTACAATTGTATTACATGTATGAACTTACACCTATAAGGATTAAGAAAAATCAGCCTTCTTTGTACAACAAAACGTCGATTAAAAACCCGATCAGCATTTTACATGGTTTAAGGGTTGTATTCCAACATAATTATTTAAAACATTGTTTTAATCAAGTAAATATATTAATATCAAACAAATTCAACATGACATTGTGTCCCTTTAAGAAATATATCATTTTTACCATTTGTTTTAGACATTGCATCCCCCATATGAAAAAAATAAGTATCAGCCACTGTCCATTACCCATGACCACGTCTTTACCTATTTAAATGTCCCTCAAGTTTAGCCTCAAAACTAGCCTCAAAATCTAATCACATTGATTTTGATGATGAAAAAAATAAATTGAACTTTGGGCATCGATGGGTACTAATCATGGACAGCCTGTATTCACATAATGATCTCTATAACTCTCTTTAACTGGGTACAGACTGTCTGTCTAGCCGTATTGTCCCAATTCTAATTGTTCTGTCAGACTTAGAACCCAATCCCCTTTATAGTTTAACATGTTGCATATTTTCAAATATGAAGTTAAGAGGACACATAGGACGACACAAATAGAACGTTATGTATATCAACACAGGACAAAGGATGCTTCTTTGCACAGTTACTATTGACGTTTGATTGATTGCTCTTTTCTTCATAGCATTTCATTCCATAAAAGACAAAAATGATACATGGTAGCATGATATTTTAAATGAATTTCATGACAACATGTCTATTGTCGTTTAGTATTTTGATATATTGCTCTTATCGATGACAAAAGGTGTTTACTTCGTCAAATTCAATAACAACATTCCACCAACGTTTGTTTCCACGGCTCATTGGATAAATCTACCATTAACAAATCCTTTTTAAATACACCGACATTCGACAATTCGGTGCCAAGTCTGGCATTTGATTTATGTTAGCGAATTCCATTACGTACTGTTCTTTCCGTGACATATTGGTAGCACACATCACGAAATGTTGTTGCATTCTATCTACTGCCGGCTTTGGTCCGCAGTTCGATGCCATCATACAAATACATGTAGGTAGCACATTAAGTTACACTAATTACCCATATTATGTGAAGGCCTTAAATGTCGATGTCTAGATCTTTATTAACCCCAGTCTTCAACAATAGATTAACGCAACTATTAATACTAAACAAGTTTATTTGTCTTCAAATGAAATATAATTGCCGTGAATTTCTTTCTTATATGAAATGGGTAGCTTCATTAAAATTATATTTGTCTTCAAACTGATTGTAATTGCTGCAACAATAGATTCCAAGTCTATTACTCTTCAAACTAAATATGATTGCTGTAATTTTTCTAATATTAAAAGGGATAGCACACATCAGGAGGTGTTGCCGCCATCTATCGCCGGCTTCAGTACAAAGTTCGATGCCACCATGCAAATGGGTAGCGCATTAATTCATACCAAACACGCATCGTCTGTGAAGTACTGAACTTGCGCGTGCAATTTCTAAATCGTTATTAACCCCCGTCTTCAATGATAGTATGACACAACTGTTTATAAAAAAAAACCCTTCTCTCCAACTCAATTTTTCTTCAAACTAATTACGATTAATATAATTGTTCATAATATAAAAATGGGTAGCACATATCAGGAAGTGATGTCGCACTTATCTAAATAGGTAGCACAAAGCACAAGTAATCATACCAAACACACATCTTCTGTAATGGACTGATATTGCGAATTCTAAGTCGTTATTAACCACAGTCTTCATATAGTACATGTATAACACAACTGTTAATACTAACGATAGCTTCTTTCCAAGTCTATTTGTCTTCAAACTATGATTGCTGTAAACTGAGTTTGCTTAATCATTCATTGATAAAAACTTATAATAATAAGTATAAATAAAATCTATGCTTGGAAAACCTAGTTACATGGTGTAAACAGCATCTATACGTGAACGATGTCAAAGTTTACACACTTTGTGTGCGTCATTACGCGTGCGCCGAAGCAAATGCGCCATAGGAAGGGTTGGTATGATACCGCCATTTTCTTTATCGTTATCAAACTCCGCGTGCGTCTATGCATAGAGTTTATGTTTATATGTTACTAACATATCTAGTTTAACATATTTTCAAATATGAAATTAAGAGGACATGACGAAATAAAACCAGAGTTTTCACTCACCCTATACAAAGGGTGAAATACCCTTCACTTTTGATTTTTACCCTTCAACATTTTTCTCAAGAGTGAAAAATGTTGAAAATCCACTTACTATCCAAAACACTGCGCTTGCACACGTTTTGGCTATCATTTTGGTTTTTTCACCCTCGAGAAATTAACCCAGTGAAAATTGCTGAAAACCATTATTGATATCTACACAGGACAAAGGACGCTTTTTTGCACAATTATAGATTGATTGATTGCTCTTTTATTTATGGCATGTCATTGTTGGAGATATTCCATCAACGACAAAAATGAAAGATTGTATAGCATGCCTATTGCCATTCAGCATTTTGATATATTGCTCTATTGTTTAAACCATGGCAGGTAGCTGCCATGCTAACACGCACTTATTATATTACTACCCAGGATTTCTTTACTAGTCTAGATTTTTAAAAGGTGTTTAATTCGTCAAATTCAATAGCACCATTGCACCAACTGTTTTCACGGCTCATTGGATACAAACGATTAAATACACAGACAATCTGGTGCCAAGGCTTGCATTTGATTTAGGTTAGCAAATTCCATTGTTGTTCTTTCCTGTGTATTCTTGGATATAAAGGCTGTCATTATCGGAACCACCTTGAAAAGTTGACATTTTGTACAACAACTAAGTCTTCAAAATACTGTAACACAATTATTAATACTTTATGTCTATACTAGTTATGAATCCCATTCCGTTCCTAATATCATATAAACGGGTAGCACACATCCAAAAGTGCTGTCGCCCTCTATGACCGGCTTCAGTACAAAGTTGGATGACATCAACCAAAATTTCGATTTTTAAATTGTTATTATGGTCTTCAAAATGATGTAACACAACTATTAATAATACTAAACAACAGCTTCTTGCTAAGTCTATTGTTCTTCAAACTAAATATAATTCCAATCATATTCCTAGCATTATCATTGGTAACAAACATCAAGAAATGACTAGCACATTGATCAATTCCAGTCACGCATCACGTGATTTATAATTGTGAAGTGTGCTAACCATTACAACAAGCGATCCGGCAATCGAACGTTTTAAAAATGTAACTATATAAGTCAATTCATATTACACCTCACAACATTTTGTGATTTAGTTTTGCAGTTGCAAAATTGGCACCTCTACAATTAAACTATATATGAAGAGTTTAGTTCCAAAAGGAGCTAACTCACTAAAAGTGAAATAGGAGAAAAGCAACGACCTTTTTTGAAATGAGGATGTTGCACTTCTTTGATTATGCCAATTTTCCGCCATATGAAAGATACCATACGTGGAAGCTTAAAAACTGGTTTGATTTCATTTTTTGATTGTCACTGTATTTCCTTTTTTCCCCTTTTTTTGATATCAGTGGAGTTAGCGCCTTTTTGGAACACAAATGTTTCGACCAATTTTCTAAAACCTCTTTTCCAAACAATTTTTATTTCGAAATAATGTACACCTGAAAGACAATATCAAATCACATTAAAACAGAAAACCACATTAAAATACCTTTTCAACTTTTTTTAAGTATGATGATTTTATATTTTGTGAGAAAACTGAACATTTGGACATTTTTGGCACATTTTTTGAAATAACAACAATTAATGTTTTACCATGATAAAAGAACCATATTTCCACCATTTTGGCTTAAAAAAATAGTGAATTATATTCACATTTCCGGAAATTACCGAGGGCCATAACTTTGGACCCGCACATGCTACAGATGTAGAACAAATTGTAAAAGTTGTATTTTGTAATTCTCTTTCATGTTCTGCAGCTAACTCATTTTTTGGAACTAAGCTCTTCATATGACAATACAATGATTTTATTGTTATTTCGAAGATCAGCTGTTCCTATTCGACAATTTTAGTCAACATTTCATTATTGTATTTCAAATATATTCGTTCACGATAAAACCAGCGAATGAGGATATGTAATCATAAGCTCAATTATATAAAGCGATGCATTTTAATCATACTCAAAACAAATATTTAAAAGTTAAAATAATTGTTAAATAGTTGAGAAAATACAAATACATACTACACGTTAGGCTTGATCAGGCTTCACATTATTTGAATCGGGAAGTAGCCCAGGATAAATTGATATTAAATCCAGGGACTCAATACTATTATTTATATATTTAGTGTGATTAATCAAACATTCAGAATAAAGCAAACTCGCCAACTTTGCCGACTCGCAAACATATCCAGAATATTCAAAGTTAAAGTATGCGTAAGAAGTTATCCTACGTGATCAAGCGAATAGGACGAACGGTTAATGACGGATTAAATTCAAAAACTGATACTTACACTGGAGTTGGCTATCCAACTTCAGCGGTTTTAGATTGACATAATTTAGATGTGATTAATTAACAACATTTATTTCTACATTGAAACCAACTACTGGCAGACAGATACTGGCAGACAGATACAGATACATTGAAACCAACTACTGTCAGGCAGATTTGATTTGGTAGCCGTTTTGGATTTAGTGACCATGTTGGATTTGATTAAGGGAATGCTTCATTGTGTTTGCTTAAAGCCCACTGATAAATTTATTTCTCAGAACGTAGTTATTTACGTCCATAAGTTCTCCGAGTTTATTGTTGTTGGATATATATTGAAAGCTATCTTAGATTTGGTAGCCATATTGAATTTAGTAGCCATCTTGAATTCAGTAGTCATCTTGGATTTGAATATCAGGGAATGGTTCATTGTGTTTGCTAAAAGCCCACTGGTAACTTTATTTCTCAAAACGTAGTTATTTACGTCCTTACAAGTTCCCCAAATTCATGGATGTTGGCTATATTTAGAGCCATCATGAATTTGGTAGCTGTCACTTGCTTGTGGTGTGTGATCAATTTGGGTTATTTGCCTAGCAGTCTATAATAGTTGGTCACTCAAATGACGAAAGATCCAATCTCACTATAGTTGTAGATTATTCATTAAATAATAATATTTATTTGTATCACTTTTCTTTATCTTCTTCTCGGTATTCCTTATGCAACAACTACTGTTCTTTATACTTCCGTGGACATAGTTCTGTTTGATGAGTGTTAGTCGGAGGATTCTCCAGTTACAGTTGTATCCACTTGGTTAGTCGTTAGAGCCCTCATCGGTTGATAAGTTCAGTGTGGTAGCCACCACTTCATAAATCGTAACAGTAAAGGATTTCCATAATGGATTGGCGACGGAACAATTTCTCGGAAATGATTGGTAACGGAACAAAGGTGGCCTATAATAAAATAAGAGCTTACAAGACGTTTTGTGATAATCTTTCCCATTTGCAATAAATTGTTGTTAAATCATATCCAAACAAGTGTCTCATTTATATCTCAATTTCTACTGGATATACTACAGGGTGTAACAAAAAAAGTTATACATTTTCGAAAAAAATATTATTACACGTAATGTTAATGTCATTTTTATTTTAAGGGTTCTTTGCTTGCAAAGGAAATATCTTCAGCTTTGAAATAAACTTTATTTCATTCAAATCGGTGGTATAATCGCAAAGCAGTGACCAATTGTCGAAACTAGTCGTAAAATGACTTGGGCCACTATGCGTTTTAAAGTAGTAGAATGACAGAGAAGCTGAATGAATGAATCACAGTGTGAACACATGAATTAACTGTTTTTAGAGGTAAACATTGGCAAATCGTACACAACTGGGTAATGAAGCATGACATAATAAGTTTCTTTAAGATATTTCACGCTTGATTACCCAATTCCGTACAATTTGCAGTCACTTCCCTAAGGATTTCATTCATTCCAGCTTCTCGTTGATTCTGTTACTTTTAAGACACAAAGTGGCCCAAGTCATTTTAAGAGTAGTTTAGACAATTAGTCACTTCTCTGCAATTATACTACCGATTTTGAACAAAATAAAGTTTATATCAAAGCTGAAGACATTTCCTGCAAACAAAGAACCCTTGAAACAAAAATGACATTAGAAATATTTGTAATAATATTTTCAAAATTGTATAACTTTTTTTTGTTACACCCTGTACCACAATTTAGTCAAATAGTGTACACTATTTCATAATTATAAACTTCGACATGTTCTTCATTTTAAATGTCAGTGTAGATACTCTTTGGAATCTACTTATTTGAAAATTCAATATAACGTAAAATTTGTCAAATTATAAATGCTTTTACATTTTGAAGCTGAACTTAGGAGTTTATTAAAATAATGCTGCATGTACGGAACCATTTAGAATTATAAATGAAATTAGCTCAATTTTTCGAAGCAATACAAATTATACATTTCAAATACAATCGCTACAACATTAATAATACAACACAGTACTAACAATGTTTCCGTTCAAAACACTGCCCGTTAAAACAAGCCTCCAAACATCCAAGCGTTGGTCTGTTTTCCCGACTATGGCTGATGTCCAGTAGTACACCATGTACAACGTCAATATCGTTGAAAATACATATATCCTTGCTAAACACAAAATTCACCTTTCAGTTCAGCTCCCCGGCTTATACGATAAGTTATTTCTTCAAATCAACTATAAAGCCATGATGTCTGCATATAAACCTTAACCCTGATGGAAGGTCTTGAAATTAGGACATGTTTAACGTAACATCAGCGATGTTAGTTTGAGTAATGATCTATAAAATCTCTGCAATTCAGCTTGCAAGAGAACAATTATACAAAGACCAGGTGCTTTGAGGTTGGCTAATTAAAAATAGATAATCGGTACCAAAAATCTGAGATATACATTAAATTAACAAAATCGAATGGATACTTTTAAAGTTAGGGCGATTTCAATGACCGCGCATAACAACAGCAAAGTTGCACTAGGTATAGGAAATCATTGATTTGTGTGTGATTAGGGACGCACCATTAGATTTTTAGGGGGGGGGGGGGGTAGGAAGTTGGGTGGGGGGGGGGGGATTTTTTTCTTCTTCCAAAAACATCCTACCCCCCCCCCCCAGTTAAGAATGTTATTCTTCACAGCTAGTCACACCCTTTGTCCCTTAAATTGCGGTTATCACTACAGACCCATTCATCTGGCTCGTTCAGATAGCACACAGTTATGACAGTAATCACACACAAATGAATGATTTCCTACACTTAGTGCAACTTTGCTGTTGTTATGCGCGGTCATTGAAATCGCCATAACTTTAAAAGTATCCATTCGATTTTGTTGAATGAAGTATCAAACTGCGGGGAAGAAATGTGCTCATTTAATGTATATCTCAGATCTTTGGTATATATTTTTAATTAGCCAATTTCAAAGCACCTGTTCAGGGACTGTATGTGAAACAGCTATACAAAACCCATCAGCATTCGCTATGTTGAAAACAGCTATCATAACGCATGTCATTGATGATTATGTATGCTATAACCATGATAACCATCCAGTCTCGACTAATTGTTCAAATCTGGCATTAAAGCATTTATTTGTGTTCACCATCATGTTGTCAACTTGTTGACAAGTTGACCTTTAAGGTACATGTTCTTTCCCTAGAAGTATTTGTTATATTTCATTAATCTATTTATAGGTGCCGAGTGTAGGCCAATATGTATTAGCTAATAATGTAACGACATATAGTGTGTTTGTCACATGGGCTCTTGCACGCTTGTAACATTTGTCTTGTATGTAGAAACGATTAATGTATGGTCAAATAGCAAATGTTATCAGTACCAGAAAGGGTACAAAGCAAAGAACTTAAGAATTATTTTAGAGATATACAATTTGTTTTGGTTATTAATCGTTGTATGTAAGTGTTACACAGTAACATACACAGCCGTATACAGTCAAGCTTCAATAAATTACCATTTATTACCTAAATCGTACCGCTGAATGGATACGTAATACAATAACAGAACACCTTTGACATTGACTGAATTGAAATACAAATAATAATACATGTAAAACATGCCCCAAGGTTAAAAAAATAAGGTCTGTCTCACTTACATTCAGAAAAATAGCTACGCTATATGCGATTTGTTATAAAAAGAGAAAATGGCTATGCTAAATGCGGATATTCTTTTTGATTGTGTTTTGGCTTACATTCTGTTTCCCCCAAAAAATCCATTCATATATCGGGGATGAAGGTTTGAGAAATCGGTACAAAGTACAATGTCATTAACCAAATCGGTAGCACATTAATTCATCACCAAAACAATTCAACAATAGATTAACACAACCAATTATACTAAACAACAGCTTCTTTCCCAGTTGATTTGATTTCAAACGAAATATAATTGGTATGTATTTCTTTCTAATTTTAAAATGGGTAGCAGATATGAGAAAGTGCTGTCGCTTTCTATTGCTGGCTTCGGTACAAATTAAAATGCCATCAACCAAATGGGTAGCACATTAATTCATTCTTAAAAAATACTTCTCTGAAGAACTGAAATTGCTATTTCTAAATCATCATTTACCCCCATCTTCAACAATAGATTAACACAACTAATAATACTAAATAGCAGCTTCTTTCCCAGTTAATTTGTCTTCACACGCATGCTAATGGCTGTGAATTATTTATAATAATACAAATGGGTAGCACACATGAGGAAGTGTTGTCGCCTACTATTGCTGACTTCGGGTAGCACATTAATTCATCCTAAACATACTTCTCTGAAGATTGAAATTGCTATTTCTAAATCGTCATTTACCCTGAGCTTCAACAATAGATTAACTAATAATGCTGTCGTCAAACGAATTATTATTGCTGTGATTTTCTTTCTAATATCAAAATAGGTAGCACACATGAGAAGGTGGTGTCGCCTTTGATTGCTGACTTCAGTACAAAGTACAATGCTATCAATCAAATGGGTAGCACATTAATTCATCCAAAACAAATATTTCTCTATCGTCAACTATAGATTAACACAACTATTAATACTAAACCACAGATTCTTTCCCAGTGTATTTGTCTTCAAGCGAAATATAATTGCTGTGCATTTGTTTCTAATATCAAAATGGGTAGCACATAATGATGAAGTGGTCTCACGCTCTATTCGGTAAAAAATACAATGCCATCAACCAAATGGGTAGCACATTAATTCATCCTAAACAATTATTTCTCTGACGAACTGAAAATGATATTTCTAAATCATTATTTACCCCAATCTTAAACAATACATTAACACAACTATTTTAATAAAATACTATTATTAAAATACTAAACAATATCTTCTTTTCCAATTATATTTGTCTTCAAACAAATTATATTTGCATTGAATTTCATTCTAATATCAAAATGGGTAGCACACATGATGATGTGGTGTCGCGCTCTTTTGCTGGCTTCGGTACAAAGTTTAATGCCATTAACCAAATGGGTAGCACATTAATTCATCCTAAACAATAATAATATTTAATAATAATAACAGGCATTTTTGAGCGCCTAACAACAGATAACTTCTCTGGGCGCTTTACAAAAACATCATAGCTGACTGCAGATGAACAAAAAACATAAGAGCGAAACAACAACAGATTTGGTCACTGCAGTCAACTATGATTAACATGATAAAAGCAAATTGTCTTAAGCTACACATCGTCAGCCTGCTTCGATAATTGCCTAACTCACTTTTCAGCAAAATTGAGTTTTTTGCATAAATCATGACTTCATTCCATTATGCACATGCTGTTATAATACTTAAGTCATTGACCAATCAAAAGTGTTGATAAATGAAGAGCTTTGTTGCAAAAGGGCCACCAGACCATTCCAACATGTTACTCATTTTGCATTATTGAATTTGCATTGACAAATCCATGGAATTAATCAAATTATTGTATGGCTGTGTTCATCTGTTTCTATATGACTTGGATTAGTGCATCTTGGATGCACTAATCCAAGTCACATCAACAATACAAGCCTCACATCAACAATACAAGCCTCATTCCACATAATGAATATCCATCCATCAATAATGCAAAATGAGTAACAGGTACACAGGTAACAGGTTTCATACTGTTGTGGTTTTCTAAGAACTAGAAAAAATGAGTTAGGCAATTATCGAAGCAGGCTGACGACATTATACAGAAATGATTAAAAATTACAGTCCCGCTGTACAAAATCCACAAAGCAAGTTCATACAAAAATGTTAATCTGTACATCTGAAGAAATAATTCTTTAAAGCTTTCTTGAAATCAACAAGTGATTGTATTGCACGAATGTTAGCAGGCAAGAAATTCCAGATGGTTAGTGCAGCTACTGAAAAAGATCTGCTACCGTATGTAATTGCCCTTTAAATGCCGGGATGTTTTAGAAGAAGTTGAGATGAAGAACGTAGTGAGCGAGTCGGCTTGTATAGCGATATGAGATCAGTGATATAATCGGGCGACATTCCGTGGATGCTATTTAAAGTTAGGATAGCTTAGGACATGTACGGTTTGACCTAGACCTTGCCCTTCCGAACATTATATTAAAAATCGATAAAATCTGAAGTTGGGGAAAAAATGCTAATTTGCATAACAATATTATATGGGTACATTTACCCATATAGTCAGGTATATACCGGGGTTACCGTGCACCCCACCACCCAGGACTCCCCCAAACCAACTTTCTTGACTCTTTTCATGGTCCTAAAACATAGTCAGGATGTTACCGAAAAACAGTTTCGTGTTATTCAAGATGGCGTCCAAAATGGCCGCCAAAACTGGTCAAATTTCATAAAATGACATATAGCAATCAAAATGCGTGGTGAAAGTATAGTTTTAATAGTGGGATGTATGTATTAGAAAACTCGAGACTGATATCCAGTAGTTTTGCTTTGTTAACATACCAAAATCCAAGATGGCCGCCAAAAATGGTAAAATTACATTAAATGGCATATATCAACCAACATGTATGATCAGAGTATAGTTTTAACAATACAATGGAATGTATGTTAGACAACTAGAAACTAATATCCAGTATTTTGGCTTTGTTAACATACTTGAAATCTAAAATGGCCGCCAAAATGTCCACAAAATGGCTCTAAATATTGTGAAAATCCATAAAATGGGATGATATCAACCAAAATGTATGTATAAGACCACTAGTAATTCATATCCAGATTTGTTGCTTTGTAATCACATACTTTAAGTCCAAAATGGCTGCCATAATGGCCGTTGTCAATGTAAAATTAGTCTATAAGAGTGTATACTATTGCATCGCATTCACCAAATACAATTTGGTATTATGGTCTAAACTGCTAAGCTATTGCTTTTAGTTGTATAAGACCCCCTCTGTGAACATTTTGATTCAGTATCACTTTCCAAAATGGCTGCCAGATGGTTGAAGTTGATGCTAAATGACCTAAATCAATTGTTTTGTATTGTAAATGACCATACTGTATAATACCAATACCCCAAATCTAATGGGACATCATTCAATATAATAGAATAAAGCCTTGGGCTGTATATCTAGTTTGAGTATTTATAAAATATCAGGATTGCTGCAAAGGGTAAAAATAACTTGAAAGCAGTATTAGTTCATTGTTTAAGTGTTACATTATTAATAAATTATTATATCTATAGCTTCAGTAAACGTATTTGCACACTCTTTTAAGTATATGACAAGGTATGATCGAATGGTATAGACTCCATTTTTACAATATAATGTTATTAAAATGGCCATCACAATGACCATTAAAATTACCTCCAATTGGTCAATAAAATTACCCGCTTCAAATGGTCAAAATATTTACCAAAGTGGCCACCAATATTGATCAATATATGGTCAGAAATAGCCGGTTAATTTCAGATATTATAACAGTAAGTAAAGGATATTAGATACTATCTCTGATTATTATGTTCATTGATAAAATTCATACAACTCACGATGTATGGTTGGCCATAACTACTGGTTTTGCCAACTTTAACTGCTTGTTGATCCTATTGGATGGATATTTCAATTACTAAGGTAGGTTTTTCAAGTCAATAATTAATACCATAATATTGTGAGAGGTACCGGGATCATTGCCCGGATTCTCCACCATATGATATGACGCTAATTGTACCAAACTGTATACACATAAACTAATAATGACAACGTAGAAATGTAGTATGTTTCACTAATTCCTTGCATTTATTTCGATCACACTATATTATACACAGTCATGTATAAACTAACCTACGCAAACGGGAGACGACAAATGGCCATGATTGCCGGCTGTGGTGTGTCATTTATACCATAATTATTTGAAGGTGTTTCTAGACCATAATTCCTACACCATATTTAAATGTAGGAAAGAGCGACACAACAATATCACTGACCGACCTACTCGGAAAGTTAGATACAGAAATTTAGCTTATAGTACTGGATAATGTCGAATCAGCTATTTCTGACCATATTAAGATCAATAGTGGCCACCTTGGTAATTGTTTTGACCATTTGGAGGTAGTTTTATTGTCCATTTGAGGTAATTTTAATTATATGGTCATTATGATGGCCATCTTAATAACATTATGTACATTGTCAACATTTATTCAATCATATCGTGTCATATATATAATAATTTGGTCATTTCTAATGTAACACTAATAACAAACTAATACTGCTTTCCAATTATATTAACCTTTTGCAACCAATTGGATATTCTTAAATACTTAAACTAGATATACAGCCCCTAGGCTTTATCATAGAAATATAGCGAATACTGTCCCATATATAGATTAAGGGGTATTAGTATTACATAGTCATATTAGTATAGGCATTTACAATATTTAAAAAAGTCATTTAACATCAACTTAACATCTGGCAGCCATTTTGAAAAGTCATACATAATCAAAATTGTCACAGAGGTGGGTCTCATATCTAAAATCAATAGCTTAACAGTTTATAACGTACTGTTTGGTGAATGTGCTGCAAAATTACAGCGCTTTGAGCGCTTTGGAAAAGGCGCTATATAAATACTGATTATTATTATTTTAATAATACTCTTATATATTATTTTTACAACGGCCATTTTGGCAGCCATCTTGGTTTAAAGGAATGTCATTACAAAGCGAAAATACTGGATATGAGTTACTAGTGGTCTAAAACGTACATCCCTGTCACGGTCGTTTTTAAGGATAATAATAATTCTTATTACTATGTACTATTTGTTTTGTTTGGCGCACGCGACATTAAAACGTATTACCATCACTCACCCCGCGTATCGATACGACGGGCTGTTCTTAGTAACGGTTGCTAACAACGCGATCGGGCATGATACCGCGCAAATTCAAAAGCCTATTATAGGCATCGTAACATCAGACCAGACACATATCAGACGTGTTCTCTAATTTCTCGACTCTTCTTTATTTTGCATCGGATGTTAATACAATATCTAAGCAAAAGGTAGCTTAGACAGAATGAATACAGTCCCATGATTGCAGACGATTAAAGGGTTAATCGGATAGGAAGAAGAGATAATGTGAAGATGCACAACAACCATTAGCAATAACATTGTATTTTCCTTGGTCATTCATCTATGATATATGAATGGTAAGCTAAACGATTGTATATTTAATTAAGTTTTTCTGTATTAATTGTTATAAAATGCGAATATTATTTAAGTGAATTCTACCAGGCATTTTAGTCCATGTTCAATAAATAGTATTACAATATTGTATATAAAAGATGTGGTCACGTTTTTTAACCTGGGGTACATTTGTGTTACATGGGTATATTTCATGAAATTTCCTCCTTTTGCAGTTTCAGTAGAATATATCAAAATGTTTACATCTAAAGGGTATGAAACCATATATATTTAGAATGCTTATAACCTAAGGATTGTAAATATGCGAACTAGAAATCAAATATACAGGGTGACCTAACATTATACAGGGTGTAACAATTGAAGTTTTATACAAAATGATGATTTACTTTTTTTCTTCCACTGTCTATATGCAGGAGTTATATGAAGGCTAGGGATGTTTTTATTGTGTTTGAGTAAATTACCCATCCAGCCATATGCAACATTAATTGGCCAGCTTATTAGGAAATATATATACAGGGTGGTCAAAATATGCCATTTCAAATACTGAAAAACCCCACCAAATTAGACAAGTGATCAAATATATTGCAATGAGCCTAAAAGAGATACAGTTGTGATCAGGTTTGAGTGTTAGCATTAAGGTAAATCATCACCATGACATTAAAA
Organism: Ophiura sarsii; assembly: GCA_035610835.1. NCBI lineage: Eukaryota > Metazoa > Echinodermata > Ophiuroidea > Amphilepidida > Ophiuridae > Ophiura > Ophiura sarsii. Next base: position 137,372 of record JAYJML010000050.1, on the reverse strand, counting down.
AGTACTGTTTCGCGTGATAATTTAATATACAGGGTGGTTCATCCACAGATTTCAAAATTAATTAATTAGCTTAATTAATACTTTAAGTAAATGGTGTAAAGCATGCTTATATCATTTAGAACCAAGATGACATCAAGACTAAGTATAAGAAAGCTATAAATTACAGGACAGCACTCCATTTTCACCCATATATTACACAGCAATTCCTTCCTCCTCCTCAACCACCCCCGACTAATCATACTTAACGAGCTATATTAATCAAATCGAAAGTGATAACAAGAAATCCTCTTCAGATTATTAAAGGGTATTAAATTATCTTTAAAATAAGCCCAAACATAAGTCAATCTGATAGAGGGTTACAAAAATACCAAAGCCTAAAGACAAAAATTCCATTTGCACCTAATATTACACAGCTATCCCTACTCCTCCTCCACTCCCTCCTCCTCCGCTCCCTCAACCACCCTGACTAATTATACTTAACGAGCTGTAATAATTAAAGTAAAAGTGATAGATTTTTTCTCTCTTCAGATTATTAAAAGGTATTAAATTGTCTTTAAGATAAGCTCAAACACAAGTCAATTTGATAGAGAGTTACTCAAATACAATAGCCTAAAGACAAAAAAATCTCTAAAATGTAACAAAACCACCTTTTTGTGGTGCCGAGGTTAAAAAACGTGACCATGTATCAACTTTCCGGCTTCGAAATCACCATAGAAATGTATAAGCCGTACACACGGCTAATCGCAAAACTGTAAACATTGACATTTACAAGTGGAGATTTGCACTGATCCGTATCAAATCATTTGAAGATAAGTTTTGTATTACATCCATAAATCAATGCTGGATCTCGTTAAACGGAAGCCTGCTTATAATTGGATTGTATTTTACATGTTGTGTGGAAATGAAATGGATAACATTGATTGAATTGAATGATCCATTGAGCCAGCGTTTATTGTGATGTTTCATGATAAATTATGTTATACAAATTAAATAAATGTATGCAGGGTATATACTTTTATGCGTTATTATTATGAGACATTTTGGGTTGTGTTACTTTATTTTGTAGGCCTTCAATCTGGGTCTGGACTGGGCATCACATAGCTTGGATTCCAATACGAGAGCGATCCCACTACCAGTACCACTACGCATACTCTATTAGATGTTAACGCGAAAAGACATTCATAACTCGGATAACGCAAATAACATAATCTGTAATCGCGGGAAAGCGTATGGAGAAGCAACGTCACCAAGGTCATCACGTCATTGTTGTCTTCGAGGTATTTCAATAATGATAAACTCTGATTGTCCATATTGATTTGCTTATAATTATACATAAATATAAAATGTTGATTTGATGAATTGTATGTGTAATATATGACATGATCCCTTATCGAAGGATTGAATAATTGCTGTGAAACAGAAGATTTACCTCGATCTCGATCATCAAGATCCCGGTGATTAATGAGTCGATGATCTATTTGGGTAATCTGCTCACGACAACAGAATGTACTGTTTGATGTAATGATCTACAGTCATCAAAAAAAGTGTGCTTTTAACTCTAAAAATATATATCCTTCCTAGAAATATTAAATCATAAAGTTGTTGAGAAATTTATCTTCTTTAATATGAGATATTGCACGCTAGGATCGGTTCAATATTTAAGAAGCGACAATTCAAAATGTAAGGTAAAGTCACAATTTCAAATTCACATTTTACATTTCAACACGGGGGAAAGAATGACAGGTAGCGTGTGTGTGGCGTATTGATCCATCGGAACAATGCGGCCGACTGTCTAACCTGCGCATGCATCCCCCAATTGCACTAACCTGTAATCGATAAGGCACCCGTAGATTGGTCCGCGTGTAGAAAATAAAAATGTGAAAATGAAAATCGGACTTCTCCTTACATTTTTGAGTGCCACTTCCTCAATAATCACCCGATCCTAGCGTGTAATATCTCATATTAAAGAAGACAAATTTTCCAACAACTTTATTATTTAATATTTTTATGTAGGATATATATTTTAAGAGTTAGAATCCCATTTATTACCTGTATAGTTACTTTTTTTGATGACTGTATGTCGATAACAAGTACAGTCCTTACATGAATGTGAATTTATTTTGAAATGAAGATATTAACTGATAATCTGCTCATGACAACAGAATGTACTGATTGATGTAATGATTTATGTCGATATATACCACTGTATATGAAGTATGAGAATATATATGTATAGATTAAAAATTGATATTTGAATATTATATACATCGTGTACCATTGTTTTGTATGATCCCTCGTGTTACATCAAGGTTCCAGTATTATGATTAGGACATTTTATATTTCAAATAATGAACCTGACAATCCCATTGTTAAAACTATACTTTTATCGTACGTTTTGGTTGATATGATCCCATTTTATGGAATTTGACATTTTTTGCAGCCATAATGGAACCCATTATGGGGCCCGTTTTGGCAGCCATTCTGGATTTGAAGTATGTTAACAAAGCAAACATACTTGACATGAGTTACTAGTGGTTTAATACTTACATCCCATTGTTACAACTACTACAACAACTTTACCTTTCATCATACATTTTGGTTGATATTGTGCAATTTTATGGAATTTTGACCATGATTTTGGCGGACATTTTGGATTTGAAGTATGTTAACAAAGCAAAAATACTGGATATGAGTTTCTATTGGTCTAACACATACATGTCATTGTTAAAACTATACTCTGATCATATATTTTGGTTGATTTATGGAATTTTATACGGAATTTTACCATTTTTGGCGGCCATTTTAGTGGCCATCTTGGATTTAGGTATGTTAACAAAGCAAAAATACATGATATGAGTGTGTTAGGGGTCTAATACATACATACCACTATTAAAACTTTTCTCTCTCCACGCATTTTGATTGCTATAATGGCAGTTCCGTAATTAGGTAACCCAAATTGAAAAAATTGAAAAAATTGAAAATCGTCGAAATAACCTGTATGCATTTGACAGCTTGTCTGGCGAATGCAAAATTTGCCATTTGGGACACCCTGTATTTTCGGTTGGTCACACTTTTTGGGGATGAATTGAGAGCATTGTAATTTAAATCACCCCCTTTATCGACCAACTCGCCATAGGCGGTTGACTGCCCATGCGTGGCTGTGTACCGAGGTGAATAGTCGTCTGGTTGTGACGCCAGCCAATCAAAGGCTCTCTATTCTTTCGCGGTTTATTTCGGTTGCGCTTTGCTTGTCACATTTTCGGTTGAGACCATCAGGGCTAGTTGGTAAATTTCGTGCTCTGCGCTAAATACGTAATTCATTGCTGGGTGATTATCACACATTGGAAAAAATTTCAAGAGTTTAACATCGACTGTGACTGTTGGGTTGAACCAGCATTCTTCAATTTATTCCTTGGTATTATATGCCATGACTTGGATTTGGCGAGGTAAGATTGATTTTAAAATTGTACATCTTGAAATATCATTGTTTTTAGGGTTTAGTGTGTCCACTATTGGCATGATGCGTTCGGTCGTTTAAATATGTGATATGGTTTATTTACGTGCGTCCGGTGGTTACCTTCATCATCTGTTCATCGGAATTGTTAAATTTGTCATGGTGTGCAGTGGCGGATCCAGGATTAAAATTTACGGGGGGCTGAAACCCAAAAAATCGTAAAAGGTCCCCAATTTTTTAGCCGTCAGCTCGTGAAATTCTGTAAAGGGGGGGGGGGGGGGGGGGGGGGGGGGGGGGTGGGGGGGGGGGGGGGGGGGTAGCGATGTGGTTGTCCCAAAACCGGCAAAAAAAAAATCGCATGGTACAAGTGGCAAATGTACCAACGGAACCTACCTATGTCTCTGAAAAGGTGAAGTGGTACACCAAAAAGGTATATTGTCAAATTTTACGGGGGGCGCGTACACGTTAAAAGTATATTGAAAAATTTTACGGGGGGCGCCCGCCCCCTCCGCCCGCCCCCTCCGCCCCCCCTGTATCCGCCACTGGACTGTGTGCGTAAAATGTGTAAAGTTTAATCTTCTGGGCACAACTTTTGCCTAGTAATCGCCTTTAGTTTTAATATTGTGTTTTTTTTTGCATTAATATAAATTTGCAGAATTGTTTGTTGATTATGTTCTCTCTCTTTTTTGTCTTATCGTGAAATACCTCCTGCCGAGTACAACGGCATCATGTAGCGTGAAATTGCCAGAGACATCGAATGCTTCCGCCATTTTATTGAGGCTACCTGTACTTCCTACCATACGTTGCAAGGGGTCTAAATCGGCGATGCTATCTTCTACAGGGAATCCAGGCGCCACTGCTTTTGTGCTAATAATTGTCAACATTTATTCGGTGAGCAAGTTATATGTTTCCACACATCAGTATCATGTCCTGAAGCCCCGCTCACTTTCCTACACCATAATGTGTACCATATTGCATCCTTAGATCTATTGGTCCAATATATTTGGTGAATATTGCATTGTTTGTTTTTTGGTGATATGAAATTATTGTTCGTATGATAAATGAGGCACTGCTCATTTGTATCCAGGGATTTCCTTGATGCGAGTCATGCGCCCGGTCGCAATTTAATTTTGTGATTTTGTGAATATAGGGTGTAACTCATTCTTTATCGCGTGTACATGGCTCATTTACCCCTTGGGTCAATATCTAGTTTTCGTCCTAATTGTGCAAGATTGATTTCGTTCAATGCGTTGTATTTTATCTCCCCCGTGCATTCATACGTTTTTAATCGCCTAATCTTTGGTTTAATGGTGTATTTTTTCTTTTGATATATTACACATTTTCTATAAGTGTGGTGTTGTCACATATTTAATCAATGCTGGTTGGAAGGTACACATCTGGTTATTGATTCGGGAACCTTCGTCCTTTCAATTGGCTCATTCATATTGTAATCCTTATTCATTCATGGTTTTTGAGTGGAGAGGTAATCTTCTCTGATTGATATTCTCTCTATATTGAATAGGCCTAATTCGTCTCGTATCCTCGCACCTGTTGAATTGGGGGATTACCGTTCTATTTCTTAAACCGTGGACTTATCAGATAAGTCCATGATTAAACCATGCATCATGGGGTAGGAAAATAATTATCTAATGTAATTTGACCATTTAATTTGCGCACAGATCTATAACGTCAATTTAAATAAATTATCGTATGTCTTAACTTGTGCTGTTGGGGCCGTTCATTATAATAATAATTAAAAATAATCGGGTATGATCAGTGGCAGTTTGTATGATATGTTTGAGCGTCTTTCCAATAATATTAGAGCAGTGTACAGTAATGAGTACACACTTTTAACACTGGCAATAGTTAGATGATGGATTTTTAAAACAAATATTGCTATGATTCTGCTAGTGATTTTGATTAGGCCTACTTTTTGATTGTGACGATTCTTTTATTCAGTGTTTGGTTATGTTTGATTATGATTGCAGTTTTGACGTAATTATGGTTAACTTATGGTTGTGATTAGGTGAGGACTTAAATGTTTTTAGGCAACATCATTTACTGATATAGCGCTATAATTGTAGTGGTGTGTTTGTGCATTTCACTATCTTCGGTATAGGCCTAGTTTTTGGTGGTTTTTCCACTTGACTTATTGTTACGTGATATTTCTGTCGTTGTGTGTGCAGTAATGTTGTGGCTGTGTAATATTGTTGTGCAGTGCACAGCAATTCTTATTGCTTGCCCTAGTATATTCTCCCTTGTTTTTTTCCCCCGCACCAGTTGGTTAGTTTAGTTTTAGTTTTTATTTCCAAGTACTTGAGGCCATCGGTCCAAATACACATTTATACTATTGCCACGTTTGGTATGATTTACCATTATCAAATTCTTAGTAATGTCAGTACGTCCAGGTAAATAAATAACAATAACATTGATTTTATAACGATTATAACAACGATTATCTCCCATTCAGGTTTCTGTATCTCTGGGTAAATGCGTTGTAAACATATAAAGCATGTGATTTGTGGGCGTACACGATTAAGACTCGATGATATTTATAAATACGACCCGATTCAATGGTGGATATGGTGGTGATTTTTTACAATAATTATTCAATCAGTCAGTCAATGATTTTTTTTTACTGCACTGTTTTAATACCAGGGATCTGAGTGATAGTGATGTGGTTATGTTTGTGATCGTCTATATTGAAAATTATGGGTTTGGATTGGTTTTGTTGGTTTCTATTACGATTGAGTATTGATAGTGGTTATGATTGCGATTTATTGTGGTTTTGGTTGCGATTATGATAAGTAATAATGCGAATTGTGTCCTGTGTGTGGGGGGGGGGGGGGGGGGGGGGCGGATTGTTACGTGAATATGATTATTTTTGTTTGCAGTCGGGGTTTTGATAACGGGTGTGATCGTGTGTGTGATTGTGGGTATGATTTGTGATTGTGTGGGTTTGTTTAGGATTATGATGGTGATTATGATTTTTTTATGCGGTATTTCGAGATTCTGATTCTGATGGGGGGCGGTCTATTCTTTTTACATTTTTACATTTTTTAGTATCATTACTCGCAGGTTTGAAGTGTGTGTTCGTGGTGACGTTTCATTTTCATTTTTTGCAATATTTTTCATGACATGGCATTGTTCAGATCAAATATTCCAATTATTATTTTAATTCTATTTAGGCGAATTATGAAGTATGAGTGCGTTGTGTTTGGGAATGTTATTATGATTATGATCGTGATTATGGTTGTGATTTGGATTATGATTATGATTGTAATTTGAATTATGATTGTGGTTTGGATTATGATTATGGTCGTGGTTATGATTGTGCTTTTGGTTATGGTTATGATCGTGATTATGGTTTTGGTTATGAGTGTGATTGTGATTCTGGAAAAGAAAAGATAAAAGTTGTGACTTATTGTTTTGTGATTGTGATTATGATTTTGATTAGGATTGTGCCTGTGATTGTGTCTGTTATAATGAGTTTGATTGTTTCTGTGATATGAATTCGATTGTGATCGCGCTGTTGGATTATGATCATAATTTTCAAAGGTGATTATGATTGTTATGGTAATTATGTTTGTGATTGTGATTTTGATCATAGTCGTGATTGCACTTATGATTATGATTGTATCTGTTTGTGCGTGTGACTATGATTTTGATTGTGTCTTATCTATCCCCCGCACTCAGTTGGTATATCTTGCTGGTATGCATAATGTTACGATTGTATGACGTTTGGCACGGTTTGGGGCTTGATAGTGTGTATTGTGTGGGGGTGGGTGTGTGTGTGTGTGTGTGTGGGGGGGGGGGGTTATTGTTACGTGAATATGATTATGTGTGGGTAGTCGGTATCGTGTCTGTTTGTGGCTGTTAGTGTGATTTGTTGTTTTAAATTGTGATTGATGGTATGATTGTGTTTGCGATTTTTAATTGTGGTTGCGATTTTATTTGTGGTGCGTTTAGGATTAGGATTGTGATTTGATGGTGATTAGGATTACGAGTTCTCAAACCTTATGCTAGAGCGTGCATTTGTTCCGGGAAGGGGAGGAATTGCAGGATCAATACTATGAATGTTTGTGCTTACGTCAATGCAATCATCATGGTGGTTCCAAATATGGTAATGAATTTTAGTTATTTTTTTTAAACATTATGTGACATTTCAGATGATTTGTCTGCAAACGCCTGCCGCATGGAAAGTATTAATATTGATTGATGTTTGCTGTATTTGATCATATCTAATATATGTTTATTAATTGCAGTTTAAAACTGTTCGTCCAAAGAATTAATGATTTAAACTTTTGATCTACGTACATTATTATAATGGATCAACCAAAAGTTTTACACATGTTAAAGGGAATACAGATTGCTTGCAGTGAAACAGCTTCTGCAGTTGTTGCTGTCGTACATGTCGTAAGGCCTATAGTTTCTAGGAGGGTCATTATTTCAGTAATGTGTTGGAGGCTGCGCCTTCAATGGTGATACAAACTGGGATTTGTACATGGTTACAATATTGTATTACATGTATGAACCTACACTTCAGGATTCAGACAATCAGCCCTCGTTGTACATCAATTGAACTATTCTGATCTACGGCTTTGGCAAGCATTTCACATTAGGAAGCTCTATAAACAGTCACAATATAAATATGCTGGGCATAAAGTCTGCTTTCATGATTCGTAAGGGGCATCATAATAAATGACCATGGGTATTGTAAATGAAATTCTTCAACACTACTGTGTATTTCTTTAAGCATCAGTAGGCGGGTAGTATGAATAGTTATCTCATTTTGGTTGTTTTGAACCATGTAAAATGTTATGAATGTTAAGATATATTATCATTCGCTTGATACAGCATGACGCTTACATTTACATACGAGACACAATTGTCAATTTCATAAGGTATGATGAATAAATGATCAAATCATTATGGTCAAAGCAATGTCGGCCTATTCTGTAGGTATAACTATAAGCACTATTGGTGTTTTTAGTATTATTGATGCATCATTTAGTTATCTAACACGTAAATCGGTATTTTTGTCGAACTATTTACTTGGGCTTGCCCAATTTTGTTTTTGTTTGAAATAATCCTTACAGTAACGTTCTGGATCGTTGGTGATGGCTGTTGTAGCTATATACGCTGGTGACCCACAGCCCGTGTGAGTGCCGAGGTAACCCGTTAGCAGTGATGCGTTGTGTCGGAAGTACTAAAGTGGCATGGACCAGGAGGCCGATGACGCTCAATCTGTGTGTGACATTGATTCATATGATTTTCTTGTAAACAGCAATAATGCTTTGTGAATGATGTCGTTCCAAATTGCTATTGTGCAAATTGCCATTGGTGGGTCGTTTCTGAGCACTCCGGTATAGAACATTGAATGCCTTATCCAGCTAATCAGGCAAATCGTTGCAAGTTGCCTTTGGTTGGTTTATTCTGAATATTTCAATAAAGACTGATCAGTAAATGCCGTATCAATGAAATCGTTGTGCTATCAGGCAAATTGTTCAAATGTTGATTGAGTTTAAGCCACATATTGATTTCTAATTATTACTTCATCGTATGTCGTTAGTCATGAGTCACTTATCCTAATAAGTGGTACATTTCATTCATGTTGGTCTATTGAGAATTCAACACCGAATTGGCACGGGATAGTGTAGCAGCGTTTTTTAAAAACGGAGCAAAATACTATGTTTCTCGTTTTCTCACTGAGTTTTTCGAGTTTTGCGCAGCCGGCTACTATGTCGGTCCCTTGTGTGGCGTGAAGTGGGGGTCGGGCGGAGTCGGGGCGGGGGCATTTTCCGCGTCACCACTGATTGGATTGCGGTGACTGAGTCTTCCGTTGCTGGGCTCATGGGAAGTGTTTTCGCCCCGGCTCCCTCCGGCAACTATTTCTGTCATGTCCACCTTGTGTTCGTCGTGTACACCGCTGTGTTCCTTGTATATGTCATGTCTACCTCGTCTTCGTATATCCTGTTGTCCATAGTAGTAAATGTTATAAATGAATGTGTAAATGTCATATTAAAGTCGTGGTGATATTTGATGAGTATGTCGTCGTCGTAACCCATATAAATTGGGTTTGTTCTACAATAAAACTGTTCCAATGGTCTCAGACAGTCCTACAAATTCCTATCTCGTGTTTGTCTTATTGGTGTTTTACGGGGTGGCATCTAAGGGCAAGTATGCATTTGACAGCTTGTCTGGCGAATGCAAAATTTGCCATTTGGGACACCCTGTATTTTCGGTTGGTCACACTTTTTGGGGATGAATTGAGAGCATTGTAATTTAAATCAACCCCTTTATCGACCAACTCGCCATATGCGGTTGACTGCCCATGCGTGGCTGTGTACCGAGGTGAATAGTCGTCTGGTTGTGACGCCAGCCAATCAAAGGCTCTCTATTCTTTCGCGGTTTATTTCGGTTGCGCTTTGCTTGTCACATTTTCGGTTGAGACCATCAGGGCTAGTTGGTAAATTTCCTTCCCACCCACCCTTTGTGCTTGCCTCTGGGGATGGAGGAGGTCTTCAGGTATACTGTGGGCACCTGGTGCTGGTAAGGTTAGGGGGAGTTGGGAGGTATCCCTCATGTGCTATGTTGGAGGGGGGTCCTGTTTGGTCCTTCATCCTACCACACCCCTACCTGCTTTTGCCGCAATGAGGTCCCTCTTATAGACGGTCCCTTGTAAGGCGTGAAGTGGGGGTCGGGCGGAGTCGGGGCGGGGGCATTTTCCGCGTCACCACTGATTGCGGTGACTGAGTCTTCCGTTGCTGGGCTCATGGGAAGTGTTTTCGCCCCGGCTCCCTCCGGCAACTATTTCTGTCATGTCCACCTTGTGTTCGTCGTGTACACCGTTGTGTTCCTTGTATATGTCATGTCTACCTTGTCTTCGTATATCCTGTTGTCCATAGTAGTAAATGTTATAAATGAATGTGTAAATGTCATATTAAAGTCGTGGTGATATTTGATGAGTATGTCGTCGTCGTAACCCATATAAATTGGGTTTGTTCTACAATAAAACTGTTCCAATGGTCTCAGCCAGTCCTACAAATTCCTTATCTCGTGTTTGTCTTATTCGTGTTTTACAGGGTGGCATCTAAGGGCAAGTCTCATATCAAAGGTTATAGGTTGTAGTTACATGATATAATTTGGAATTTGACCTATCATTCTCGGTTTGGCTGATTTTGAGGTTGTTGTGGACGTACAGGGCGTTTTTGAGTAGAAATGGCACCATTGAAGTGCAATTATTTCCATGAATGAACTAAGGCAAGTATTACAAATTGATACAATCAATACAACAATGAACATGTGTTATGTATCATATAAAATAGTTACTTAAAATGACCAAAATATAGAGGAATTACACTTTTTGGATTAAATTTGGTACCTTCTTTGTCGGACGTACACTCCCAAAAGCTGCTACTTTTAACCACTCCGTTCAATACTTTGGCAATGTTGGAAACCAATGAGGTAAGTATTTTTCTAAAGCTGATGATTTATACTTAATGTTTAAAACTTATTTGGTTCTGTACCTGTTTACATGTTTAATACATGGGCTCTTGAAGTGTGTCGGACGTACATCTGTGAATTATTTCAGAGATGTACGTCCGCAACACTAATATGTACGTCCGCAACGGTTAAACATCAGTCAATTTTAACTTCAAGATAAAGGTTCTGATAATTTTCTCTGATGGTTTTGTTTAGGTTTGTCCCTCTTACAAACAAAACAATATTAGTTTTTATTACAGACCTGAACACTTCAGAGATTTTTTGATTGGAATACAGGTGTACTGAAAAAATCACTTTCTCTGCGTACGTCCGCAACGGAGGGTTTTAACACTATATCTCATAAACCGAAAATGATACAGCAAAGGAATTTTCAGGTTTTGTACTCCTACTAGAGGTACTTGAAACCCAGGTGTTAAAAATCAAGCAACTGGTATAGTTTAGATTTTGCCAGCCCTCAAAGTGTCTGAAATGTACGTCCGCAACTACGGAATTGCCCATATGTCATTTTATGAAATTTGTGCAGTCTTGGCGGCCATTTTGGACGCCATCTTGAATAACACGAATTTGTTTTTGTTAACATCCTGAATATGTTTTAGGACCATGAAAAGAGTCTACCCATATATTGTTATGCAAATTAGCATTTTTTCCCCAACTTCAGATTTTATCGATTTTAATAAAATGTTCGGAAGAGCATTTTGAAACAATAACATCAAAAATGTTTTATGTTGCAATTTTGTCTAGGTACACCCTTTTATTCGGCTACATGTCCTAGGCTAGAAGTGCGATTTTGTATGTGATGCGGTGACATTTTGAACTCCTGTAGCTTTGCAAGTTCGCCAGCAGGAAGTTCATATAACAGTCTATTACATACACCAAGCCTTGACGAAACAAACGCAGGTTCATGGCAGGTGTCTGCTATACCTGCCTTGGAGAGATGAGTGATGTTGGTGTATGACAAATCTGCCTACCGTACCGACCCACCGAGGAAATGTCTTCACTAAGGGATGCACCATTTGATTTTTCAGGGGGGGGGGGGGCATGGAAGTTGGGGTCGGGCGGATTTTTTTCCCCGCCACCAAAGTCGGTGACATTTTTTTATTTTCGCCGCCAAAGGTGACAAGTTTTTGCTTTTTGGCCAAATGCGACACAAGTTGTTTTTTTAGGTTTTACTGTTTTCCTTTACATTGAGTTGGGTGAGTCAGATTTTTTTTAAAACTCAGCAGTGGGTCAACTTTTTTCTTCTTATCCTGGTTGCCCCTTGGAAAGTTGCCCAATCCTGTAGATGGCAAATGAAGTAGCTCTTACGAGGGGCGTTCAATAAATATCCGCAACCATTGTTTTTCTCCACTCATGCGCGACGTATGCCAACTAGAATTAGGGTAATTTGAAATATGGGTCTTTATCTTTCCTCGCTATGCATGAATGAACGATATCGTCTGTGGGATTACGTAATGGCACATGCGTAAAATCAATACTCTGGACACTGCATACAAAATAGCTGATCAGGGCGGAGAATATTTGCAAGCAATTTGATGCACATTTACTTTTTTCAAAATATCTCAAGAACCGATGCATGGAATAAGTTGCTGATAGACCAGTACTATGTGCTCAACATTATATATTTTCAGATGCAAATTATGGAGAAAAATACTTATTATGTAACATTAAAACGTCATCTTCTTGTCATAGCTTAAAAGAAATTCTTTAATGAATAAAGGTAAGGTATCCAAACGCAAGATTTGGCTTAAACCTCTTGTTTCTCATTGTTACATGTTATAGATTTAAACGGGAGATTATAAAGACAATATCTGAAACCGTTTTCTGCAGAGAAAATTTTAATACAATGAAGCTCTTTTTACCCAATTTGAGTAAATTCACTATACTGACCATAATATTAAATTGAATTGTATTTTCAAATAAATGTTTACATTTTTTAACTTTGTATATGTATTGAAGTTCACCACAGTTCTTGTTTTCTTAAATTCAATTCCTTATCTGTAACTTTTACGTTGGTTGCAGTGATTGTTTAACATTTCTGCTCATTATGAGCGCTTTCTGACCACCGTGCGTTCTACGCATACGCAGATTTTTATTCCAAGTTCAACAATTCTCGATGTATTTATTGATACCCTGTCATCTATACAATAACGAATCCTGCATTTGCTGTGGTATTTTAGGAAATCCCAATTGTTTGCTATAACTATCATTTTCATTTCTTTGGATTTTCGGCATTTTGGGGCTCACTGTCAAAGCCTAATGTCGACCAAGATAAGATGCAGTGTATTTCCAAAAATTGTATTTCACAGAACCTCTCCATTTAGGACCTCGTCGAATATGGTCTTTGGTTTCCCGATGCAAAATGTTAGACTTGCACACTTATCCGGAACAAAGTTCTGCTCATTTCAATACACGTGCTATCAAGCTAATTCAAAATCCCTGCCAAAGTGGCATGTGTTTCACTGTCCAAATATTGGTTATTTTATGCTAATGCTGTTACGTAATTATGAATATTCAGTAAATCTAGATTGTGTTAAATGATATATTAAGGTGCATACTTTATAATGTACCCACTTATATTTCACAGAATCACTCAGGTGTGGAGAATAACAATGGTTGCGGGTATTTATTGAATGCCCCTCGTACAACGCCTTTAACATTACTTCTAGAGAACTGAAATTGCTGGTTTTAAATATTAGATTAACACAATTATTAATCAACAGCTTCCCAGTTTTATTTGTATTCAAACGAATTATAATTGCTGTGAATTTCTTTATAATAGGGAGCTTTCGATTTGGCCGACGGACGCTTCTACGCCCGACGGTAAGATTTTTTTTGTTTATCTTTTATTGTTTATCACTATCATAATTTTCACATTTCACATAGTTTCATCATGTTTACATTACATTATCGATACATGTATAATACCCTATGTTTTTCAGCATGTTTACATTGCATATCATACACATGTTTAGCAAATTTTCATATACTTTTCAGCATTTTTACATTTTCGAATGCTTTTCGGCATGTTTACATTCATGATCACATAACTTTCACATTTCATGTTTACATTTCATATCAAATACATGTGTAACACATCCACATATGCTTTTTCATCGTGTTTTCATTGCATATCATTACATAACACATTTTATATGCTTTTCAGCATGTTTACATTGCATATCATGTATAGCACATTTTCATATGCTTTTCAGCATGTTTACACATTTTCATATGCTTTTGGCATGTTTACATTTCATATCAATTACACGTATAACAAATTTGTATGTGCTTTCATGTTTACATTGCATATCATTACATAACACATTTAATATGCTTTTCAGTATGTTTACCTTGCATATGTATAGCACATTTTCATATGCTTTTCAGCATGTGTACACATTTTCATATGCTTTTCGGCATGTTTACATGTTTACATTTCATATCAATTACATGTATAACACATTTTCAATTACATGTATAACACATTTTCATATGCTTTTCATGTGTAAATTGCATATCATATATATAGCACATTTTCATATAATTCAGCATGTTTTTTTTTACACATTTTCATAGTTTCATCATTTCATATCAATAACATGTATAACACATTTTCATATGCTTTTAATCATGTTTGCATTGCATAACGTAACATAACCCATTTGTATATGCTTTTCACTCACATTTTCATATGCTTTTCAGCATGTATACGCATTTTCATATGCTTTTCAGCATGTTTACACATTTTCATATGCTTTTCAGCATGTTTACACATTTTCATATGCTTTTCAGCATGTTTATTTCAACATTAATAATAATAATAATAATAAAGTACATTTGTTAAGCGCATAATACACAAATTTCGATGCGCTGTACAATAAAAACATAAAAAGCATTTGTTAAAAAGCACACACAAAATATATAAGTGTGCGCATAGGAATAAGAAAGAAAAAAAAATATATATATAATACTAAAACAAAAAATGAGCATAATATACATTAAAAAGCAAACACATGTCGGCATAGACCATAATAAACTATTATATAAAACACCGCAATACACACATTATATGACAACCTAAGCATAGAGGAACACTGGCAAGAGTCAATTTCAACAGGCAGAATTAAAAAGGTGAGTTTTCAGTTTTGATTTGAATTCTGCCAAGAACATGTCGCAGCAAAGTGAAGGTGGCACTCGGTTCCACAAATATGGCGCTGCTACAGTGAAACATCTGTCGCCATAGTACCGTGTATTAGTCCTAGGTCCAGGTTGGAGCAGATGTTGTGATGATGATCTGAGCGAAACTGATGTAGCTGGTGTGCAGTCTGTTATGAGTGTGGTGCATTACACGGTATATCATTGATTACTGTTTTGGTGTTATTGTATTTTCTGGGTTTTTTCTTCTTCTATTTTCAAATATATTAAACAAAGCTTAAGATTTACTTACTTAAATTTCAAATGTAAGTAATTAAATCATCCGAGCGCATATAAGTTTTGTGTTTAAGACTAAGTTTGAGTAAACAAATAATCAAATTAAACAGTCACATTCTCGTGATTTACGGGTTTACATCTAACATAATTCTTTATAACATATCATGTCTTGGCATATTACGTGTACTTAATTTGCTTAAAAATTGTCAAAAATCACTTAAAACATTTCTTTATGTTCTACTACATTTCATAGTCTAACCATTCAACACACAATATTGCAAACCTTTATAACTTTAACCATTTTCTTATATTCAATTCTTTTTCAAATACAAATATCAAATTTGGGTGTTTCCCATATTTGTATTTACTTATGCAAAGCTTTGCAATTACAATTAGTCTATTTATATACTTGTTTTCTTTATCGTTTCCTTTACAAAACCCAAACATGGCATCAGTAAGGGATATATTAATGGTTTCTCCTGTAACCATTTTGTTTATTTCTGACCATATCTTTCTAATTATTTTGCAGTTAAAAAAGAAGTGTTCTAAATAATCTTTCTCGTTGCATTTTTCACACATATTGCTCCTTGCTATTCCCATTTTTTTCTAAAAGAATATTTGTAGGATATATATTACTTAAGATTTTCCAGTTTAAAGTTATAAGCCTTGCCTCATTGGCGTGGGACGGTCATGGCCACCACTATCCAGAGTGTCAAGCATAACAGGTCAAAAATGTCACACAGAGTTCAACATAACAAATAACTTCAATGCGCGACTAATATTCGTCGTCTGAGACGACACTCAATTCTAGTTCTTCTGTCTCCTGTCATGGGACCTATAGCTCCGTAACCATTGACCCGATTTTGACCACATTTGGTCATAAGAACCCTTATATGCACCACTACTCAGGTTGTAAAGCATAAGGGGTCAAAGGTCACACAGGGGTCACTAGGGGTCAAAACGTGCAATTTAGTGAAATGACCTATGATCGTTAGAATTGGTCAACATATTCCTTTTGACCGTACGCATGTACAATAGTTCGGTTTTTAAAATCAAAAAATATTTGGGGTCACTAGGGGTCAAAATGTAAATTTTACTCCATTCACTCAAAACCCTACTTGTCCGAGGGAAAATGACTGATGATTGTCAGAATTGGTCAAAAGATTCCCCTTGAATATGTTCATATAGGTTGCTCCTGCACTAAAAGTGACATGTCACACGGGGTCACTTGAGGTCATTGAACTATACAGGTGAAAATCTTAAGACATGTTCCGATTTTGACGGGACTACTTTTTTCTTGTGCGCATTGATCAGCTAAGAAAAAAAGTTAATCATAAGTTTTGGGTCAAGAAAAGGTCACTAGGGGTCAAAATGTAAATGTTCACTCCATTCACTCAAAATGCTACTTGTCCGAGGGAAAATGACTGATGATTGTCAGAATTGGTCAAACGATTCCTCTTGACTATGTTCATATAGGTTGCTCCTGTACTAAAAGTGACATGTAACACGGGGTCACTAGAGGTCATTGAACTATACAAGTGAAAATCTTAAGACATGCTCCGATTTTGACGGGACTACTTTTTTCTTGTGTGCATTGATCAGCCAAGCAAAAAAGTTAATTACAAGTTTTGGGTCAAAGGTCAAGAAAAGGTCACTAGGGGTAAAAATGTAAATGTTCACTCAATTTACTCAAAATGCTACTTGTCCGAGGGAAAATGACTGATGATTGTAAGAATTGGTCAAAAGATTCCTCTTGTCCATGTTCATATAGGTTGCTCCTGCACTAAAAGTGACATGTCACACGGGGTCACAGAGGTCATTGAACTGCACAGGTGAAAATATAAAGACATGCTCCGATTTAACGGGACTACTTTTTTCTTGTGCGCATTGATAAGCCAAGAAAAAAAGTCAATTACAAGTTTGGGGTCAACGGTCAAGAAAAGGTCACTAGGGTCAAAACGTGATTTTCACCTAAAAATTGGTCAAAAGATTCCTCGTATCAATGTTCATATAGGTTGCATGCTTCTCCACTAAAAGTGCCATTTCACACAGAGAAGGGTCATTGAACTATGCAGGTGTAGTAAAGACATGCTCTGATTTTGACCGGACTTGAGAATAGGTCAACAGATTCCTCTGATCGTGAACTTGGGGTCAAGGGGCAAAATGTAATACGCTAGACTAATATCCGCGATCTCCGATCGCAGCTTATGTCTAGTTTTCTCTGTATTACATTGTGCCAAAGCGCCTTAGTACAAGTTTCTTGGTTCTGGCGCTATATAAATTTCAGTGATTGATTGATTGATTGATTGATTTCAAAGTTATAGCAGTATCACAAGGCCTCAGCTCAATCCATCTCCCCAATGTGTTTACAAATCTTCAATGGTCTTTTTCTTAAAAACAATTTTGGCAGTAAACTATCATTTATTCCCCCCCCCCCCCCAAAAAAAGAGTAAAACCTGGCTACGCCACTGGTGCCGGCAGACGGTGCGGGACACGGGCGTGTTATCTAATATTCAAGGTTAAATTATGCGTACGAGGTTACATGATCTATGTAATGGGACAACGCATTATATTAAAAATAAAAACGCTACTAACACCGGAGTTGGTTATCCCAAATCCAGCTAATTTAGGATGGTGGGGGCCAAATATTGATTAAACGGGAAGGGGTGTAACACGATACCTCTGCTATCTATCTATAAAGCAGCGCAATCATTAAATATGTCCCAAATCTGATTTCATTGCGAGCACGGACGTTGCTCCATCGGTACCCGAATACTTGATTCGTATACTATTTGTCTGACGAGGTGTCAAGGGTTAATTAGCCACAGGAACAATACTTTAACACCCCCTCCATCGCAAACCCGAAAGTGTCGCAAACCCGCAAGAATTGACAAATTAAACTTTAACCAATGTCTCGGTTTTTCTAGTAAAAATGTTGAGCTTCGCCATTTTCCACAAATTGAGCTTTGCGCCGACGAAGATGATGGCTTCAACACCGGTGTTTGGCCAATGTAGCTTTTTTGGGAAAAAAAGTCGAGCTTCGCGCCGGCGAAGTTGATGGCTTCAACACCGGGGCTTCGCAAATGTTGATTGGTTTCAAAAGAAAAATTGATCTTCGCAAATGTTGATTGGTTTCAAAAGAAAAATTGATCTTCGCGCCTGCGAAGATGATCGCTTCAACGATTGTTCTAAAAAGAAAAAGGTTGAGCTTCGCACCGGCGAAGATGATTGCTTCAACACCTTTGCTTCGCCGATGTTGATTGTTTTCAAAAAAAGTTCAGCTTCGCGCCGGCAAAGATGATCGCTTCAATACGGGGGCTTCGCCGATGTTGATTGATTTTAAAAAAAATTGAGCTTTGCGCCGGCGAAGATGATCTCTTCAACACCGGGGCTTCGCCGATGTTGATTGTTTAAAAAAAAGAGGTCGATCTTAATAATAATAATAATAATAATAAACATTTATAAAGCGCAAAATAAAGGGTTCAACAAATGAAAGTATACCACTTTGTTTACGTCATTTTGAGTAACTTTCAATTTGTTTTTGACCACACAGGCTAGATAGGTATTTAGATGAATCTTTTAGGCATAATTTGATACCAAATTTGCCCCCTAACAACAAAGATAAACCATAATTAGCACCATTTAAAGGAAAAGATCCCATTTTCAAAAGTCGCATTTCCAATACACAGCACGAGAAGATTTGGTTAATCTGTCCATGTTCTCCCCATCCATTAACATTCCTTTACATTCAAATCCTTCACCCATGCATCAGTTTACATTTGAATTAGCCCGCGCATTGAGGGATATGCGCGGTGATCAGTACGGGATAAATACGGCATATGTGTGTGTTAACAATTGGCCCTTTCTTCTCGTGCTGTGTATTGGAAATGCGACTTTTGAAAATTGGATATTTTCCTTTAAATGGTGCTAATCATGGTTTATCTTTGTTGTTAGGGGGCAAATTTGGTATCAAATTATGCCTAAAAGATTCATCTAAATGCCCATTTAGCCAGTTTGGACAAAAACAAATTGAAAGTTACTCAAAATGACATAAACAAAGTGGTATACTTTCTTTTGTTGAACCCTTTACAAAGGTTTCGAAGCGCTATACATAAACATACCATACGACTTAAACAACATCATACATTACAACTTACATTATTACAACTTACCCAATACTAAAACTACGACAGAAATGGAAACACAGCATTGCAAGCAATCATTTGATCAAGAAAGTTTTGAGCTTTGTTTTGATTTGATCAGTTGATGGTGCGGAATGGATGGTGGAATGGATCTTATTTCAGAGCTTCGGTGCTGCCACTGCGAAATGTTGAACTCTCTGAAGAGATGACAGGAGGTTGTCTGGCAATCCATATAAATGCGAGTTGTTGCAATCTAGATGAGCTTCGCGCCGGCAAAAATGATGGCTTCAACACCGGGCTTCGCCGATGTTGATTGTTTTTAAAAACAGTTTGATCTTCGCGCCGGCGAAGATGATCTCTTCAACACCGGGGCTTCGCCAATGTTGATTGTTTAAAAAAAAGGTTGAGTTTCGCGCCGGCGAATATGATCGCTTCAACACCGAGGCTTCGCCGATATTGATTGTTTTAAAAAGAAAGTTGAGTTTCGCGCCGGCGAAGATGATCGCTTCAACACCGGGGCTTCGCCGATGTTGATTGATTTAAAAAAAGGTTGAGCTTCGCGTCGGCGAAGATGATGGCTTCAACACCGGAGCTTCGACGATGTCGATGCCGGCAAAGATGATCGCTTCAACACCGGGACTTCGCCGATGTTGATTGTATTAAAAAAGGTTGAGCTTCGCGCTGGCGAAGATGATGGCTTCTACATCGGGGCTACGGCGATGTAGATTGTTTTGGAAAAAAATTGAGCTTCGCGGCGGCGATGATGATGGCTTCAAAACCGGAGCATCTCCGATGTAGATTTTTGTTTTTGAAAATAAAGATTGAGCTTCGCGCCGACGAAGATGATGGCTTCAACACCAGGGTTCGCCGATGTAGATTGGTTTGGGGAAAGGTCGAGCTTTGCGCCGTCGAAGATGATGGCTTCAACCCCGGGGCTTAGGCCGATGTTTATGTTTAAAGATAAAGGTTGAGCTTCGCCCTGGCGATGATGATGGTTTCACTACCGGTTTTACCCCGCGATATAGATTTTTTTGGAAAAAAAGGTTGAGCTTCGCGCCGGCGAAGATGATCGCTTCACCGGTGCACGGCGTTCGAAATAAGAACAATATATTGTCATCCACCGGATAACCTAGGTTGGGATTTTGGTCATCCGCCAATATTTTTGGTTATCCGCATTTTTTCAGTGGCAAGCTTAAAAATCATATTCTAAGCGAGTCTTCATATACACATACATATAATTATTGACAAATCCACATTAATGCTCCATTAACAACTTTCTCTTTATTTTACAATATCCTTTCTTTTAACTACTATATTTCTTCAGTCACTTATTTGTTCTAGTCGTCACGGTTTTTTTTAGTACCTCTCTCAATAGGACGACCAGCTGTAAGCCCTGAAATGATGATCTTCTTCTTCACTCGTATCTCCCGACTCCATTGGATCTGTATCCAGGTCATCCTCATCCGACTCAGCCTCAAGTTCCACAACTGCAGGGTCGGTGTCGTCCGCTGTGTCAGTGTCATCTTCATTTGCAACTTCTAATGCATCCGGATGATCCTCTTCTTCACTTTTATCTCCCGACTCCATTGGATCTGTATCCAAGTCATCCTCATCTGACGCAGCCTCAAGTTATACAACTGCAACTGCAGGGTCGGTGTCGTCAGATGTGTCATTGTCATCCTCATGTGCAGCTTCTAGGGTTGGTTCATTCGTGACCATGACTTGTTCTTTCAGTACGTCTCTCAATATTACGGTCAGGTCTATAGCCTCTAATGCATCCTGGTGATCCTTTTCTTCACGTTTATCTCTCATCATTTTGGTCATCCGCTGGATGATCGGCCAAGAAAAACTGGTCATCCGGTGGTAGATTTGGTCATTTCGGATGACCGGATGGCCACTATTTCGAACGCTGCTGAGTAGTGGTGCACATAAGAGTTCTTATGACCAAATATGGTTAAAATCGGGTCAATGGTTACGGAGCTATAGATCCCATGGCTGAAGAAAGAAAGAAGAAAGAAACAGGACGAATACAGTATATTAGTCGTTTCTCGAAGAAGAAGAATAAGAAGAAGAAGAAACAGGACGAATACAGTATATTAGTCGTTTCTCGACTAATATAAGAAGAAGAAGAAACAGGACGAATACAGTATATTAGTCGTTTCTCGACTAATATAAGAAGAAGAAGAAGAAACAGGACGAATACAGTATATTAGTCGTTTCTCGACTAATATAAAGAAACAGCTAGAATACAGTATATTAGTCGTTTCTCGACTAATATAAGAAACAGGACGAATACAGTATATTAGTCGTTTCTCGACTAATATAAGAAACGGCAGAGATAGAGTACCTCGATTTTTGAAAAATCAAGGTAAATAAGTTTTAAACATTAAGTATGAATCATCAGCTTTAGAAAAATACTTATTTAATTGGTATCCAACATTGCCAAAGTATTGAACAGAGTGGTTACAAGTAGCAGCTTTTGGGAAGTGTACGTCCGCAACAGAAGGTACCAAATTGAATCCAAAAAGCATAATTCTTAAATATTTTGGTCATTTTAAGTAACTATTTTATATGATACATTATAACACATGTTCATTGTTGTATTGATTGTATCAATTTGTAATACTTGCCTTAGTTCATTCATGGAAATAATTGCACTTCCATGGTGCGATTTCTACTAAAAAATGCCCTGTACGTCCACAACAACCCCAAAATCAGCCAAACCGAGAATGTTAGATCAAATTCCAAATTATATCATGAAACTACAACCCATAACCTTTGATATTGTACATGAATTAGGTTATATCGACGATTTTCAATGTTTTTTTTCAATTTGGGTTACCTAATTACGGTACTGCCCGCTATGTCCCGGGTATCGTCCCGGGTGCCGGGGCACAAAATGTTGGTGAAACATCCCGGTACTGTCCCCGCCCATGCCAGCCGGGTTTCAATGTCATGTCCCGGGTACTGTCCCCGCTCCTGCCAGCCGCGCTTCATGTCATATATTTGCATACTATACTGGGTAAAGGTTTTATAATATTACGACATGCGTGATAAATAGTTTGATAGCACGTGATTTCAAAGTTTTAGTTCGGTGTTCGATTTACCACGTGCACACATGCACAAATGCATGTGATTTTTTCTCTGTGCATGTAACATTTTCTAATTACATGCACAAGTGCATGTAAGCTTAAATCATGTTTTAAAAATAGCATTTATTAAACGTACGTGAAATTGATAATGTTAGGCATTTTTGAGAGGTGCTGTATTTTTAAAGTTGTAATTATTGTTGATTTTTTTTTTTATGTGCAGGTGCACCAAAATGTGCATGTAGCATCTGAGTTGTGCATGTGATTTTTTGCGGTTACATGCACAGATGCATGTAATTTATTTTTGGTAAATCAGACACTGTTTTAGTTGGTTTCCGCTTTCTTTTGAAGCATATAGAGAAGAAACAACTGGGAACCATGAACGGACACGTTGAATATTGACAACATGCATGCACGCCCCGATGTAGGCCTATTTCGTGACCGGATATTTGGTATTTTGCGACTATAAAAAAAGTCACAAAAAGTCCATGAAGATTTAAGCACATGGTGATATGGTGCGCTATTAAATCGAGGGAGAAGTGCGCAATACCAGTGTTTTATATCACGGTCGACTAGGTTAGCATATGAAGCATAGACAAAATCGTACCGTTTTGACATTGGAGAGCTGGAGAACGAGTCATTATCAGGGTATTGCGAAGGTACTGGCGGTCAACTTCCCCGGCTACTGATTGATAATTTCTAGGTAACATTCCCGGGTACATACCCCGCTATAAAATCGGCAGTAACACTTGGGTAACAGCCCCGGCTACGTACTGTATCATGACCCCGGGACCCGGGACCAGCGTTCGAAATAGTGGCCATCCGGTCATCCGAAATGACCAAATCTACCACCGGATGACCAGTTTTTCTTGGCCGATCATCCGGCGGATGACCAAAATGATGAGAGATAAACGTGAAGAAAAGGATCACCAGGATGCATTAGAGGCTATAGACCTGACCGTAATATTGAGAGACGTACTGAAAGAACAAGTCATGGTCGTGAATGAACCAACCCTAGAAGCTGCACATGAGGATGACAATGACACATCTGACGACACCGATCCTGCAGTTGCAGTTGTATAACTTGAGGCTGCGTCAGATGAGGATGACTTGGATACAGAACCAATGGAGTCGGGAGATAAAAGTGAAGAAGAGGATCATCCGGATGCATTAGAAGTTGCAAATGAAGATGACACTGACACAGCGGACGACACCGACCCTGCAGTTGTGGAACTTGAGGCTGAGTCGGATGAGGATGACCTGGATACAGATCCAATGGAGTCGGGAGATACGAGTGAAGAAGAAGATCATCATTTCAGGGCTTACAGCTGGTCGTCCTATTGAGAGAGGTACTAAAAAAACCCGTGACGACTAGAACAAATAAGTGACAGAAGAAATATAGTAGTTAAAAGAGAGGATATTGTAAAATAAAGAGAAAGTTGTTTATGGAGCATTAATGTGGAGTTGTCAATAATTATATGTTTGTGTATATGAAGACTCGCTTAAAATATGATTTTTAAGCTTGCCACTGAAAAAATGCGGATAACCAAAAATATTGGCGGATGACCAAAATCCCAACCTAGGTTATCCGGTGGATGACCAATATATTTTTCTTATTTCGAACGCTGCCCGGGACGACTGATTGCACATCCCGGGTACAGTCTCGGGTACGGTCCTGGCTACCAGGGACGTACTTTCTGGTAATTTCAGGTAACAGTCCCGGGTATTTTGTCTACAGTGCCCGGGTCCCTGGTAGCCGGGCTTGCAATTGACTGAAGCATTAGACACTAAAGATAAATTAATGCAGTTTTAGTAGTAAAATTGAACTCCTTGTATTAGAAAACATAGAAATTGACACCAAAATCATTTAAATAGCTTACGGAGAAGCAGAGATAAAGTTCGACGAAAATAGGTGGGGATCAACAACCCCCCTACGGTACCCAAAATCGTTTGTGGCCGGCACCCACTCAATTTTTGACCGATTACTTTGAAAAAGGTATCAAAATGTTCAGGAGCACAAGCTGCATCTATTGAGCTTTTACTCTCTGTAATCTGAAACATCACCATTCTATTATAATAGCTATAATAGCCCACCACTATTTCAATAAGGTATTGAATCAGTATTATTGCATAAAAGATGTGAAATAAGAGCTGAAACAACTGTGCATTATGAGTGGTGACTTACAGTAAACAGTGTCACACATTGTGAGATAGGCTTTTACGACGGGTATTCATAATATAAGTTAAAAGTTTTAACGGGTTCGCCGTCGGACGAGTTTTAATCTGTCAAGCTTTCGTCAGGATTAGCTCTGACTTCTTCAGGACCAAATTATTATAATATTGAACAAAACATAGAGATTGCCACGTCTCTTGTTATCATCATTTGGGCTGCCCCTTGCCCGATGATTTGAGAGTAGGTGCCCTTTCCTACTTGTGAAAGAATTGGTGGCTCTGAAAAGAGCCGTTCAGATGGATTGCCGCTTCCACTGAACACGTAGGTTGCCCTTTCCTACTTGTGAACGAATTGGTGGCTCTGAAAAGAGCCGTTCAGATGGATTGCCGCTTCCACTGAACACGTAGGTTGCCACTGGCCTACTATATATAAATGTGGATCTAATAGAACCTCCAAAGGACTGCCCTTGACCAATGGAAATAAAATAGAGACTGCCCCTTGTCTACTACAGACTACAAAAGTCTAATGCACAGTAGTGCGGTCACTGATCTGTAAAGATCGTTTGACGCTGTAACGAACTTGAGCAGGGTATATAATGGTTCATTGCGGACCTGGCTGAAAAAATTACAAGACAGTTATCGATTGGCGGGATTGATTGATACTGTAGGAAATAGAGAGCGCCACATGCGGCTGATATCTTTGCCGTCATTTCTATTGATTGTAGATGATTCATTGATTCTGATCTCTAGAGCTTCACGAACAAGCCGCATACTAATTGGAAACCTGTGCAATGCTTTTGGATTGGTTCCAGAGTGGTTCATGACCTTCTTCACACGCATGTTCAGCTAGTGCCGAGCTAGCTTTCTTGCCTTGTAATGTAGCTCTTTTGTGTTCAGACAATCTGACCTTTAAAGGCCTTTTGGTTTGACCAATATATTGTTCACCACAACTACATGGTATGCTATACACGCAAGGTGAACGACCCTTGGGCATAGGATCTTTAGGTTTGCTGACAATATCTCTGAGTTTGGTCGATTTGGTGAAGTAAGTTTTAACACCGGCACGATTTAAGAATCGGCAAATTTTGTCTGAGACACCTTTGACAAAGGCATGAACGTGATACCTTTGTAGTCATCTTCCACTATCTTTTCCTGGCTTACATTAGCACTTTGTCTTCTAATAGCTTTGTGTACGAGTTTCGAGGGATAGCCATTCTTATTCAATGCTTTTTCAATGTGTTTTAACTCATTATTGCGATGTTCATTGTCGCATAGATTCAGAGCTCTGTATACCAACGTGTTGGTAAAAGTTTAGACATGCTCCGATTTGGACCGGTTTGTTGCATCTTGTTTGGATTGATGAGCCAAGAAAATAAGTCAATCATATTGACCAGGTCAAAGGTCAAGAAGGGGTCACTAGGGGTCATTGAACATTACAGAGGTAAAAGTTAAGACATGCTCCGATTTGGACGGGGTTTGTTGCATCTTGTTTGGATTGATGAGTAAAGAAAATAAATAAATCATATTGACCAGGTCAAAGGTCACGAAGGGTCAATAGGGGTTATTGAACTTTACAGGGGTAAAAGTAAAGACATGGTTCGATTTTGACCGGGTTTGTTGCATCTTGTTTGATTTGATGAGCCAAGAAAATAATTCAATTATATTGACCAGGTCAAAGGTCAAGAAGGGGTCAAAAGGGGTCATTGAACTTTAAAAAGGTAAAATTTAAGACATGATCCGATTTGGACCGGATTTGTTGCATCTTATTTGGATTGATGAGCCAAGAAAATAAGTCAATCATTTTAATCAGGTCAAAGGTCAAGAAGGGGTCACTAGGGATCATTTTCTCAAAGAAAAATCAAGGTAGCCTGGTCTTAGACCGGAGCAAGATCTAGTTCTTTCTTATATTAGTCGAGACACGACTAATATACTGTATTCGTCCTGTTTCTTTCTTCTTTCTTTATATTAGTCGAGAAACGACTAATATACTGTATTCGTCCTGTTTCTTTCTTTCTTCCGTCATGGGACCTATAGCTCCGTAACCATTAGGCCGATTTTGACCATATTTAGTCATAAGTACCCTTATGTGCACCACTACTCAGGTTGTAAAGCATAAGGGGTCAAAGGTCACACAAGGGTAACTAGGGGTCAAAATGTGATTTTAACTTAAAACGCATTTGCAATTTATTGAAATGACCTAGGATCTTGAGAAATGGCCAACATATTCCTTTTGACCGTACGCATATATAATAGTTCGGTTTTTTAAATCGAAAAATGTTTGGGGTTACTAGGGGTCAAAATGTAAATTTTACAACATTCACTCAAAACCCTACTTGTCCGAGGAAAAATGACTGATGATACTCAGAATTTGTCAAAAGATTCCTTGGATCCATGTACATATAGGGTGCTTCTCCACTAAAAGTGAAATGTCAAACGGGGTCACTAGGGGTCATTGAACTTTACAGGGGGAAAATATAAGGCATGCTCCGATTTTTACCCGGTTTCTTTTATTTTGTGGGCATTGATGAAACAAGAACAAAAGTCAATCATACCGTTAAGGTCAAAGGTCAAGAAAAGGTCCCTAGGGGTCAAAATGTACATTTTCACTCCGCGCACTCAAAATACTACTTGTCCGAGACGAAATGACCGATGATTGTCAGAATTTGTCAAAAGATTCCTCTTATCTATGTTCATATAGGGTGCTTCTCCATTAAAAGTGACATGTCAAACGGGGTCACTAGGGGTCATTGAACTATACAATTGTAAAACTGAAGACATGCTCTGATTTTGGCCGGACTACTTTTTTCCTGTGCGCATTGATAAGCCAAGAAAAAAAGTTAATTATAAGTTTGGGGTCAAAGGTCAACAAAAGGTCATTAGGGTTCAAAATGTATTTTTTTAACTACTTCAGGGCTGAAATTTATAAAAACATTTATCAAATATAGTACAACTTAAGGATATTGCCCTTTGACAACATATAGCAAGGTCAAAGGTCAAAGCCCTCGACTAATATCCGTGATCTAAGA
Source organism: Ophiura sarsii (assembly GCA_035610835.1). Lineage (NCBI taxonomy): Eukaryota > Metazoa > Echinodermata > Ophiuroidea > Amphilepidida > Ophiuridae > Ophiura > Ophiura sarsii. The sequence continues at coordinate 109,552 of JAYJML010000050.1, read as the reverse complement.
TCACAATTATCTCTAGTTCTTTCTTTCTTCCGTCATGGGACCTATAGCTCCGTAACCATTGAGCCGATTTTGACCATATTTGGTCATAAGTACCCTTATGTGCACCACTACTCAGGTTGTAAAGTATAAGGGGTCAAAGGTCACACAAGGGTAACTAGGGGTCAAAACGTGATTTTCACTTAAAACGCATTTGCAATTTATTAAAATGACCTAGGATCTTGAGAATTGGCCAACATATTCCTTTTGACCGTACGCATATATAATAGTTCGTTTTTTTAAATCGAAAAATGTTTGGGGTTACTAGGGGTCAAAATGTAAATTTTACTCCATTCACTCAAAACCCTACTTGTCCGAGGGAAATTGACTGATGATACTCAGAATTGGTCAAAAGATTCCTTGGATCCATGTACATATAGGGTGCTTCTCCACTAAAAATGAAATGTCAAACGGGGTCACTAGGGGTCATTGAACTTTACAGGGGGAAAATATAAGGCATGCTCCGATTTTGACTGGGTTTCTTTTATTTTGTGGGCATTGATGAGACAAGAACAAAAGTCAATCATACCGTTAAGGTCAAAGGTCAAGAAAAGGTCCCTAGGGGTCAAAATGTACATTTTCACTCCGCGCACTCAAAATACTACTTGTCCGAGACGAAATGACCGATGATTGTCAGAATTTGTCAAAAGATTCCTATTATCCGTGTTCATATAGGGTGCTTCTCCATTAAAAGTGACATGTCAAACGGGGTCACTAGGAACTTTACAGGTGTAAAACTGAAGACATGCTCTGATTTTGACCGGACTACTTTTTTCTTGTGCGCATTGATAAGCCAAGAAAAAAAGTCAATTATAAGTTTGGGGTCAAAGGTCAAGAAAAGGTCATTAGGGTTCAAAATGTATTTTTTTAACTACTTCAGGGCTGAAATTTATAAAAACAATTATCAAATATAGTACAACTTAAGGTTATTGCCCTTTGACAATATATAGCAAGGTCAAAAGTCAAAGCCCTCGACTAATATCCGTGATCTAAGATCACAATTATCTCTAGTTTCTTTCTTCTTCCAACGCATGCTCCTTCTCCTACAATTTACATGTCACAATCGCCACAATTGGTCAAATAGTTCCTTATGACCATGTGCATATAGGGTCTCCTGCGATTAAAATTCACATGTCATATGGGGTCACTAGGGGTCATTGAACTTTACAGGCATAAAAGTTAAGACATTGTTCGATTTGGACCAAACTTTGACATCTTGTTTTATTTTATGAGCCAAGAAAATAAGTCAATCATTTGAATTAGGTCAAAGGTCAACAAGGGGTCACTAGAGGTCAAAATGTGAATATCCTTAAAAACGCTACTCCTCCTACAGTTTACATGTTACAATCGCCACAATTGGTCAAATGATTCCTTATGACCATGTGCATATAGGGTCTCCTGCTATTAAAATTCACATGTCATATGGGGTCACTAGAGGTCATTGAACTTTACCGGCATAAAAGTTAAGACATTTTCTGATTTGAACCAAACTTTGACATCTTGTTTGGTTTGATGAGCCAAGAAAATAAGTCAATCAATTGAATTAGGTCAAAGGTCAACAAGGGATCACTAGAGGTCAACATATGAATATCCTTAAAAACGCTACTCCTCCTACAGTTTACATGTTAAAATCGCCACAATTAGTCAAATGATTCCTTATGACCATGTGCACATAGGGTCTCCTGCTATTAAAATTCACATGTCATATGGGGTCACTAGGGGTCATTGAACTTTACAGGCGTAAAAGTTAAGACATTGTCCGATTTGGACCGGACTTGTTTTATCTTGTTTGGTTTGATTAGTCAAGAAAATAAGTCAATCAGTACAATTAGGTTAAAGGTCAACAAGGGGTCACTAGAAAGTCAAAATGTGAACATTCAGTTATTTCACGTAAAACAATTTCTTAATTAAAAAATGCTTCTAGGGTCACTAAGGGTCATTGACCTATTGTAATTAATTAACAAAACCAATATTCGTGCTTCTCGAAGCACAACTCCTGTCTAGTTCTTACCCTGATTTTTTTCAAAAATCGAGGTTCTGTATCTCTGCCGTTTCTTTATATTAGTCGAGAAACGACTAATATACTGTATTCTACCTGTTTCTTATATTAGTCGAGAAACGACTAATATACTGTATTCTAGCTGTTTCTTCTTTCTCCTGTCATAAGACCTATAGCTCCGTAACCATTGACCCGATTTTGACCATATTTGGTCACAAGTACCCTTATGTGCACCACTACTCAGGTTTTAAAGCACAAGAGGTCAAAGGTCACACAGGGGTCAAACGCGATTTTCACTTAAAACGTCCTTGCTACTTAGCGAAATGACACAGGATGCTGAGAATTGGTCAACATGTTCCTTTGGACAGTACGCATGTATAATAGTTCGGTTTTTAAAATCGAAAAATATTTGGCGTCAGTAGGGGTCAAAATGTAAATTGTCACTCCAATCACTCAAAATGCTACTTGTCCGAGAGGAAATGACTAATGATTGTCAGAATTAGTCAAAAGATTCCTCTAAAACATGTACATAAAGGGTGCTTCTGCACTAAAAGTAACATGTCACACAGGGTCACTAGAGGTCATTGAACTATACAGGTGAAAATCTGAAGACATGCTCTGATTTTGACCGGACTACTACTTTTTTCTTGTGCGCATTGATAAGCCAAGCAAAAAAGTCAATCATAGGTTTGGGGTCAAAGGTCAAGAAAGGGTCACTAGGGTCAAAATGTAAAGTTTCACTCCATTCACTCAAAATGCTACTTGTCCGTGAGGAAATGACCTATGATTGTCAGAGTTAGTCAAATAATTCCTCTCATCCATGTTCATATAGGGTCCTTCTCCACTAAAAGTGACATGTCACACGGGGTCACTAGAGGTCATTGAACTATACAGGTAAAAATCTTAAGACATGCTCCGATTTTGACGGGACTACTTTTTTCTTGTGCGCATCGATCAGCCAAGCAAAAAAGTCAATTACAAGTTTTGGGTCAGAGGTCAAGAAAGGTCTTCTTTATATTAGTCGAGAAACGACTAATATACTGTATTCTAGCTGTTTATATTAGTCGAGAAACGACTAATATACTGTATTCGTCCTGTTTCTTTATATTAGTCGAGAAACGACTAATATACTGTATTCGTCCTGTTTCTTTCTTCTTATATTAGTCGAGAAACGACTAATATACTGTATTCTACCTGTTTCTTATATTAGTCGAGAAACGACTAATATACTGTATTCGTCCTGTTTCTTTCTTTCTTCCGTCATGGGACCTATAGCTCCGTAACCATTAAGCCGATTTTGACCATATTTGGTCATAAGAACCCTTATGTGCACCACTACTCAGGTTGTAAAGCATAAGGGGTCAAAGGTCACACAAGGGTAACTAGGGGTCAAAACGTGATTTTCACTTAAAACGCATTTGCAATTTATTGAAATGACATAGGATCGTGAGAATTGGCTAACATATTCCTTTTGACCGTACGCATATATAATAGTTCGGTTTTTTAAATCGAAAAATGTTTGGGGTTACTAGGGGTCAAAATGTAAATTGTTACTCCATTCACTCAAAACCCTACTTGTCCAAGGGAAAATGACTGATGATACTCAGAATTGGTCAAAAGATTCCTTGGATCCATCTACATATAGGGTGCTTCTACACTAAAAGTGAAATGTCAAACGAGGACACTAGGGGTCATTGAACTTTACAGTGGGAAAATATAAGGCATGCTCCGATTTTGACCGGGTTTCTTTTATTTTGTGGGCATTGATAAGACAAGAACAAAAGTCAATCATACCGTTAAGGTCAAAGGTCAAGAAAAGGTCCCTAGGGGTCAAAATGTACATTTTCACTCCGCGCACTCAAAATACTACTTGTCCGAGACGAAATGACCGATGATTGTCAGAATTCGTCAAAAGATTCCTATTATCCATGTTCATATAGGGTGCTTCTCCATTAAAAGTGACATGTCAAACGGGGTCACTAGGGGTCATTGAACTATACAGGTGTAAAACTGAAGACATGCTCTGATTTAGACCGGACTACTTTTTGCTTGTGCGCATTGATAAGGCAAGAAAAAAAGTCAATAATAAGTTTGGGGTCAAAGGTCAAGAAAAGGTCATTAGGGTTCAAAATGTATTTTTTAACTACTTCAGGGCTGAAATTTATCAAAACAATTATCAAATATAGTACAACTTAAGGTTATTGCCCTTTGACAACGTATAGCAAGGTCAAAGGTCAAAGCCCTCGACTAATATCCGTGATCTAAGATCACAATTATCTCTAGTTATATTAGTCGAGAAACGACTAATATACTGTATTCGTCCTGTTTCTTTCTTCTTCTTTCTTCTTATATTAGTCGAGAAACGACTAATATACTGTATTCGTCCTGTTTCTTTCTTTCTTTATATTAGTCGAGAAACGACTAATATACTGTATTCGTCCTGTTTCTTTCTTCTTTCTTTCTTTCTTTCTTTCTTTCTTTCTTTCTTTCTTCCGTCATGGGACCTATAGCTCCGTAACCATTAGGCTGATTTTGACCATATTTGGTCATAAAAACCCTTATGTGCACCACTACTCAGGTTGTAAAGCATAAGGGGTCAAAGGTCACACAAAAATAACTAGGGGTCAAAACGTGATTTTCACTTAAAACGCATTTGCAATTTAGTGAAATGACCTAGGATCGTCAGAATTGGCCAACATATTCCTTTTGACCGTACGCATATATAATAGTTCGGTTTTTCAAATCGAAAAATGTTTGGGGTTACTAGGGGTCAAAATGTATATTTTTACTTCATCACTCAAAACCCTACTCGTCCGAGGGAAAATGACTGATGATACTCAGAATTGGTCAAAAGATTCCTTGAATCCATGTACATATAGGGTGCTTCTCCACTAAAAGTGAAATGTCAAACGGGGTCACAAGGGGTCATTGAACTTTACAGGGGGGAAATATAAAGCATGCTCTGATTTTGACCGGGTTTCTTTTATTTTGTGGGCATTGATGAGACAAGAACAAAAGTCAATCATACCGTTAAGGTCAAAGGTCAACAAAAGGTCCCTAGGGGTCAAAATGTACATTTTCACTCCGCGCACTCAAAATGCTACTTGTCCGAGACGAAATGACCGATGATTGTCAGAATTCGTCAAAAGATTCCTATTATCCATGTTCATATAGGGTGCTTCTCCAATAAAAGTGACATGTCAAACGGGGTCACTAGGGGTCATTGAACTATACAGGTGTAAAACTGAAGACATGCTCTGATTTTGACCGGACTACTTTTTTCTTGTGCGCATTGATAAGCCAAGAAAAAAAGTCAGTTATAAGTTTGGGGTCAAAGGTCAAGAAAAGGTCATTAGGGTACAAAATGTATTTTTTTAACTACTTCAGGGCTGAAATTTATAAAAACAACTATCAAATATAGTACAACTTAAGGTTATTGCCCTTTGACAACATATAGCAAGGTCAAAGGTCAAAGCCCTCGACTAATATCCGTGATCTAAGATCACAATTATCTCTAGTATGTTTTTGTATTTGTACGACAAAAACAAGAAATCTTTCTTTCTTCCGTCATGGGACCTATAGCTCCGTAACCATTGAGCCGATTTTGACCATATTTAGTCATAAGTACCCTTATGTGCACCACTACTCAGGTTGTAAAGCATAAGGGGTCAAAGGTCACACAAGGGTAACTAGGGGTCAAAACGTGATTTTCACTTAAAACGCATTTGCAATTTATTGAAATGACCTAGGATCTTGAGAATTGGCCAACATATTCCTTTTGACCGTACGCATATATAATAGTTCGGTTTTTTAAATCGAAACATGTTTGGGGTTACTAGGGGTCAAAATGTAAATTTTACTCCATTTACTCAAAACCCTACTTGTCCGAGGGAAAATGACTGATGATACTCAGAATTGGTCAAAAGATTCCTTGGATCCATGTACATATAGGGTGCTTCTCCACTAAAAGTGAAATGTCAAACAGGGTCACTAGGGGTCATTGAACTTTACAGGGGGAAAATATAAGTCATGCTCCGATTTTGACCGGGTTTCTTTTATTTTGTGGGCACTGATGAGACAAGAACAAAAGTCAATCATACCGTTAAGGTCAAAGGTCAAAAAAGGTCCCTAGGGGTCAAAATGTACATTTTCACTCCGCGCACTCAAAATACTACTTGTCCGAGACGAAATGACCGATGATTGTCAGAATTTGTCAAAAGATTCCTCTTATCCATGTTCATATAGGGTGCTTCTCCATTAAAAGTGACATGTCAAACGGGGTCACTAGGGGTCATTGAACTATACAGGTGTAAAACTGATGACATGCTCTGATTTTGACCGGACTACTTTTTTCTTGTGCGCATTGATAAGCCAAGAAAAAGTCATTTATAAGTTTGGGGTCAAAGGTCAAGAAAAGGTCATTAGGGTTCAAAATGTATTTTTTTAACTACTTCAGGGCTGAAATTTATGAAAAACAATTATCAAATATAGTACAACTTAAGGTTATTGCCCTTTGACAACATATAGCAAGGTCAAACGTCAAAGCCCTCGACTAATATCCGTGATCTAAGATCACAATTATCTCTAGTTCTTTCTTTATATTAGTCGAGAAACGACTAATATACTGTATTCGTCCTGTTTCTTTCTTTCTTTCTTTCTTTCTTTCTTTCTTTCTTCCGTCATGGGACCTATAGCTCCGTAACCATTAGGCCGATTTTGACCATATTTGGTCATAAGAACCCGTATGTGCACCACTACTCAGGTTGTAAAGCATAAGGGGTCAAAGGTCACACAAGGGTAACTAGGGGTCAAAACGTGATTTTCACTTAAAACGCATTTGCAATTTATTGAAATGACCTAGGATCGTGAGAATTGCCCAACATATTACTTTTGACCGTACGCATATATAATAGTTCGGTTTTTTAAATCGAAAAATGTTTGGGGTTACTAGGGGTCAAAATGTAAATTTTTACTCCATTCACTCAAAACCCTACTTGTCCGAGGGAAAATGACTGATGATACTCAGAATTGGTCAAAAGATTCCTTGGATCCATCTACATATAGGGTGCTTCTACACTAAAAGTGAAATGTCAAACGAGGACACTAGGGGTCATTGAACTTTACAGGGGGGAAATATAAGGCATGCTCCGATTTTGACCGGGTTTCTTTTATTTTGTGGGCATTGATGAGACAAGAACAAAAGTCAATCATACCGTTAAGGTCAAAGGTCAAAAAAGGTCCCTAGGGGTCAAAATGTACATTTTCACTCCGCGCACTCAAAATACTACTTGTCCGAGACGAAATGACCGATGATTGTCAGAATTTGTCAAAAGATTCCTCTTATCCATGTTCATATAGGGTGCTTCTCCATTAAAAGTGACATGTCAAACGGGGTCACTAGGGGTCATTGAACTATACAGGTGTAAAACTGAAGACATGTTCTGATTTTGACCGGACTACTTTTTTCTTGTGCGCATTGATAAGCCAAGAAAAAAGGTCAGTTATAAGTTTGGGGTCAAAGGTCAAGAAAAGGTCATTAGGTTCAAAAGGTATTTTTTAAATTACTTCAGGGCTGAAATTTATAAAAACAATTATCAAATATAGTACAATTTAAGGTTATTGCCCTTTGACAACATATATCAAGGTCAAAGGTCAAAGCCCTCGACTAATATCCGTGATCTAAGATCACAATTATCTCTAGTTCTTTCTTTCTTCCGTCATGGGACCTATAGCTCCGTAACCATTGAGCCGATTTTGACCATATTTGGTCATAAGTACCCTTATGTGCACCACTACTCAGGTTGTAAAGCATAAGGGGTCAAAGGTCACAAAAAAAAATTAGGGGTCAAAAGGTGATTTTCACTTAAAACGCATTTGCAATTTAGTGAAATGACCTAGGATCGTCAGAATTGGCCAACATATTCCTTTGGACCGTACGCATATATAATAGTTCGGTTTTTTAAATCGAAAAATGTTTGGGGTTACTAGGGGTCAAAATGTAAATGTTACTCCATTCACTCAAAACCCTACTTGTCCGAGGGAAAATGACTGATGATACTCAGAATTGGTCAAAAGATTCCTTGGATCCATGTACATATAGGGTGCTTCTCCACTAAAAGTGAAATGTCAAAAGGGGTCACAAGGGGTCATTGAACTTTACAAGGGGAAAATATAAGGCATGCTCCGATTTTGTCCGGGTTTCTTTTATTATGTGGGCATTGATGAGACAAGAACAAAAGTCAATCATACCGTTAAGGTCAAAGGTCAAGAAAAGGTCCCTAGGGGTCAAAATGTACATTTTCACTCAGCGCACTCAAAATACTACTTGTCCGAGACGAAATGACCGATGATTGTCAGAATTTGTCAAAAGATTCCTCTTATCCATGTTCATATGGGGTGCTTCTCCATTAAAAGTGACATGTCAAACGGGGTCACTAGGGGTCATTGAACTATACAAGTGTAAAACTGAAGACATGCTCTGATTTTTACCGGACTACTTTTTTCTTGTGCGCATTGATAAGCCAAGAAAAAAAGTTAATTATAAGTTTGGGGTCAAAGGTCAAGAAAAGGTCATTAGGGTTCAAAATGCATTTTTTAAACTACTTCAGGGCTGAAATTTATAAAAACAATTATCAAATATAGTACAATTTAAGGTTATTGCCCTTTGACAACATATAGCAAGGTCAAAGGTCAAAGCCCTCGACTAATATCCGTGATCTAAGATCACAATTATCTCTAGTTCTTCTTTCTTACGTCATGGGACCTATAGCTCCGTAACCATTGAGCCGATTTTGCCCATATTTGGTCATAAGTACCCTTATGTGCACCACTACTCAGGTTGTAAAGCATAAGGGGTCAAAGGTTACACAAGGGTAACTAGGGGTCAAAACGTGATTTTCACTTAAAACGCATTTGCAATTTATCGAAATGACCTAGGATCGTCAGAATTGGCCAACATATTTCTTTTGACCGTACGCATATATAATAGTTTGGTTTTTTAAATCGAAAAATGTTTGGGGTTACTAGGGGTCAAAATGTAAATGTTTACTCCATTCACTCAAAACCCTACTTGTCCGAGGGAAAATGACTGATGATACTCAAAATTGGTCAAAAGATTTCTTGGATCCATGTACATATAGGGTGCTTCTCCACTAAAAGTGACATTTTAAACGGGGTCACTAGGGGTCATTGAACTATACAGGTGTAAAACTCAAGACATGCTCTGATTTTGACCGGACTACTTTTTTCTTGTGCGCATTGATAAGCCAAGAAAAAAAGTCAATCACAAGTTTGGGGTCAAAGGTCAAGAAAATGTCACTAGGGGTCAAAATGTAATTTTTCACTCCATTCACTCAAAATACTACTTGTCCGAGAGGAAATGACTGATGATTGTCAGAATTGGTCAAAAGATTCCTCGTATCAATGTTCATATAGGGTGCTCCTCCACTAAAGTGACATGTCACACGGGGTCACTAGGAGTCATTGAACAATACAGGTGTAAAATTGAAGACATGTTCTGATTTTGACCAGACTACTTTTTTCTTGTGCGCATTTATAAGGCAAGAAAAAAAGTCAATTATAAGTTTGGAGACAAAGGTCAAAAAAAGGTCATAAGGGTTCAAAAAGTATTTTTTTTAACTACTTCAGGGCTGAAATTTATAAAAACAATTATCAAATATAAAATATTATAATGTTATTGCCCTTTGACAACATATACCAAGGTCAAAGGTCAAAGCCCTCGACTAATATCCGTGATCTAAGATCACAATTATCTCTAGTTATATTAGTCGAGAAACGACTAATATACTGTATTCGTCCTGTTTCTTTCTTCTTCTTTCTTTCTTTCTTTCTTTCTTTCTTCCGTCATGGGACCTATAGCTCCGTAACCATTAAGCCGATTTTGACCATATTTGGTCATAAGAACCCTTATGTGCACCACTACTCAGGTTGTAAAGCATAAGGGGTCAAAGGTCACACAAAAATATCTAGGGGTCAAAACGTGATTTTCACTTAAAACGCATTTGCAATTTAGTGAAATGACCTAGGATCGTCAGAATTGGCCAACATATTCCTTTTGACCGTACGCATATATAATAGTTAGGTTTTTTAAATCGAAAAATGTTTGGGGTTACTAGGGGTCAAAATGTAAATTTTTACTTCATTCACTCAAAACCCTACTCGTCCGAGGGAAAATGACTGATGATACTCAGAATTAGTCAAAAGATTCCTTGGATCCATGTACATATAGGGTGCTTCTCCACTAAAAGTGAAATGTCAAACGGGGTCACAAGGGGTCATTGAACTTTACAGAGGGAAAATATAAGGCATACTCCGATTTTGACCGGGTTTCTTTTATTTTGTGGGCATTGATGAGACAAGAACAAAAGTCAATCATATCGTTAAGGTCAAAGGTCAAGATAAGGTCGCTAGGGGTCAAAATGTACATTTTCACTCCGCGCACTCAAAATACTACTTGTCCGAGACGAAATGACCGATGATTGTCAGAATTTGTCAAAAGATTCCGCTTATCCATGTCCATATAGGGTGCTTCTCCATTAAAAGTGACATGTCAAACGGGGTCACTAGGGGTCATTGAACTATACAGGTGTAAAACTTAAGAAATGCTCTGATTTTGACCGGACTACTTTTTTCTTGTGCGCATTGATAAGCCAAGAAAAAAAGTCAATCATAAGTTTAGGGTCAAAGGTCAAGAAAATGTCACTCGGGGTCAAAATGTAATTTTGAACTACTTCAGGGCTGAAATTTATAAAAAACAATTATCAAATATAGTACAATTTAAGGTTATTGTCCTTTGACAACATATAGCAAGGTCGAAGGTCAAAGCCCTCGACTAATATCCGTGATCTAAGATCACAATTATCTCTAGTATGTTTTTGTATTTGTACGACAAAAACAAGAAATCTTCTTTCTTCCGTCATGGGACCTATAGCTCCGCAACCATTTAGCCGATTTTGACCATATTTGGTCATAAGTACCCTTATGTGCACCACTACTCAGGTTGTAAAGCATAAGGGGTCAAAGGTCACACAGGGGTCACTAGGGTCAAAACGTGATTTTCCCTTAAAACGCATTTGCAATTTAGTGAAATGACCTAGGATCTTCAGAATTAGTCAACATGTTCCTTTTGACCGTACGCATGTACTATAGTTCGGTTTTTTAAATCAAAAAATATTTGGGGTCACTAGGGGTCAAAATGTAAATTTTGCTCCATTCACTCAAAACCCTACTTGTCCGAGGGGAAATGACTGATGATACTCAGAATTGGTCAAAAGATTCCTTGGATCAATGTTCATATAGGGTGCTTCTACACTAAAAGTGACTTGTCAAACGGGGTCACTAGGGGTCATTGAACTTTACAAAGGGAAAATATAAGCCATGCTCCGATTTTGACCGGGTTTCTTTTATTATGTGGGCATTGATGAGACAAGAACAAAAGTCAATCATACCGTTAAGGTCAAATGTCAACAAAAGGTCCCTAGGGGTCAAAATGTACATTTTCACTCCGCGCACTCAAAATACTACTTGTCCGAGACGAAATGACCGATGATTGTCAGAATTTGTCAAAAGATTCCTATTATCCATGTTCATATAGGGTGCTTCTCCATTAAAAGTGACATGTCAAACGGGGTCACTAGGGGTCATTGAACTATACAAGTGAAAATCTTAAGACATGCTCCGATTTTGACGGAACCACTTTTTTCTTGCGCGCATTGATAAGCCAAGAAAAAAAGTCAATCATAAGTTTGGGGTCAACGGTCATTAAAAGGTCAATAGGGGTCGAAACGTACATTTTTACTCCATTAGGACTCCTAGTGACCTTTTCTTGACCTTTGACCCCAAACAAATGATTGACTTTTTTTCTTGTCTCATCAATGCCTACAAAATGAGCCATGACCAGTGAAAATCGGAGCAAGTCTTAAATTTTACCTTGTATAAACCTTTTAAAAAAATCTGCGGTCTTAATAATTATTCAATTTAAAAAAAAAGTTATACAAGGTAAAATGTAAGACTTGCTCCGATTTTGACAAGTCATGGCTCATTTTGTAGGTATTGATGAGACAAGCAAAAAAGTCAATTATTTTTTTGGGGTCAAAGGTCAAGAAAAGGTCACTAGGGGTCGAAATGTACTTTTTTACTACATTAGGACCCCTAGTGACCTTTTCTTGACCTTTGACTCCCATAAAATGATTAACTTTTTTCTTGTCTCATCAATGCCTACAAAATGAGCCATGACCGGTGAAAATCGGAGCAAGTCTTAAATTTTACCCTGTATAAACCTTTTAAAAAAATCTGCGGTCTTAATAATTATTCAATTTTAAAAAAAAGTTATACAAGGTAAAATGTAAGACTTGCTCCGATTTTGACTGGTCATGGCTCATTTTGTAGGCATTGATGAGACAAGCAAAAAAGTCAATCATTTCTTTGGGGTCAAAGGTCAAGAAAAGGTCACTAGGGTCGAAATGTACATTTTTACTACATTAAATAAAACGTGAAATAAAAATAATAAAACATCTGGACCTGGATTCGAACCCGCAACCTTTCGTTACCAAAGCGAGATTTTATCCAATTACGCCATGGAGAGATTCCTTGCACAATGATTGTGTTTTTAAAACTCTATACTATTCAGGTAGCACACCTCTAAATCACGTCTACACGCGTTTCTATGCAATATGCGTCATTTTCCGGCGATCAGAACTCGAGTTAGCCACATACGATATTTATGAATATGGTATGAAAATTTAGCCCTGATTCAACTCTTTCAAATAAGATTGTAAAAACTATACGGATAACAGTTAGATTTTTCACAATTTCGTGTCGAACCAGTGCATGCGAGATTCACGCATTGTCATCCACATGGGACGGGGTAACAAGATACGAAATAGTGCCTCTATATTATCAACAAAAACTGATCAAATCGATTCCTCACGCGCATTTTTCAATTCTACATATTCTCAGCTTTATTTTGGTACCACATTCAGATAATCAATCTTAATACTTTTACAAATATCAACGTTTCATGCAGCGTAGCGTTTTATACTATTGCGCAAGAAGAGTTGCAAGTTTTCGCCTGGAACTATTTAGAGGCGTGCTAAAGGGTGTCGGAACCGATGCAAATTAGATTTAGGCAAAATGTAAATTTTTACTCCATTCACTCAAAACCCTACTTGTCCGAGGGAAAATGACTGATGATACTCAGAATTGGTCAAAAGATTCATTGGATACATGTACATATAGGGTGCTTCTCCACTAAAAGTTATATTTCAAACAGGGTCACTAGGGGTCATTGAACTTTACAGAGGGAAAATATAAGGCATGCTCCGATTTTGACCAAGTTTCTTTTGTTATGTGGGCATTGATGAGACAAGAACAAAAGTCAATCATACCCTTAAGGTCAAAGGTCAAAAAAAGGTCACTAGGGTCAAAATGTACATTTTCACTCCTCGCACTCAAAATACTACTTGTCCGAGAGAAAATGACTGTCAGAATTATTCAAAAGATTCCGCTCATCCATGTTCATATAGGGTGCTTCTCCACTAAAAGTGATATGTCAAACGGGGTCACTAGGGGTCATTGAACTTTACAGGGGGAAAATATAAGGCATGCTCCGATTTTGACCGGGTTTCTTTTATTTTGTAGGCATTGATGAGACAAGAACAAAAGTCAATCATACCGTTAAGGTCAAAGGTCAAAAAAGGTTACTAGGGGTCAAAAAGCGATTTTAACTTAAAACGCCATTGCAATTTAGTGAAATGACCTAGGATCGTCAGAATTGCCCTTTGACAACATATACCAAGGTCAAAGGTCAAAGCCCTCGACTAATATCCGTGATCTAAGATCACAATTATCTCTAGTTTCTTCTTTCTTCTTCTTCTTCTTACCTTGATTTTTTCCAAAAATCGAGGTTCTGTATCTCTGCCGTTTCTTTCTTCATCTTCTTACCTTGATTTTTTTCAAAAATCGAGGTATTATATCTGTCGTGTTTCTTTACCTTGATTTTTTCCAAAAATCGAGGTTCTGTATCTCTGCCGTTTCTTTCTTCATCTTCTTCATCATCTTCTTTCCTCAAACCCACCTACAAAATGCATCTCCTCCTACAGTTTACATGCTACAATCACCAGACTTGGTCAGTAGGACCCCCCACCAGACCTTCATATAGGGTGTTCACGGTTTGGGGTCAAAGGTCACACAGGGGTCACTAGGGGTCAAAAGGTGATTTTCACTTAAAACGCATTTCCAATTTAGTGAAATGACCTAGGATCGTCAAAATTGGTCCACATATTCCTTATGACCGTACGCATATACAAAAGAACGGTTTTTAAAATTAAAAATCATTTGGGGTCACTAGGGGTCAAAATGTTTATTTTCAATTCGATCGCTTAAAATGCATCTTGTCTCAGAGGAAATGACTCATGACCTTCACAATTAGTCAAAAGATTCCGTGGGTACATGCACATATAGGGTGTTCAGCGATTAAAAGTGACATGTCATACGAGGTCACTAGGGGTCATTGAAATTTACAGGGGTAAAAGTTAAGACATGCTCCCATTTGGACCGGGTTTGTTGCATCTTGTTTGGTTTGATGAGCCAAGAAAATAAGTCAATCATAATAACCAGGTCAAAGGTCAAGAAAGGGTCACTAGGGGTCGAAATGTAAATTTTTACTACATTAGGACCCCTAGTGACCTTTTCTTGACCTTTGACCCCAAAAAAATGATTGACTTTTTTTCTTGTCTCATCAATGCCTACAAAATGAGCCATCACCGGTCAAAATCGGAGCAAGTCTTAAATTTTACCCTGTGTGTCTTTACCTTGATTTTTTCCAAAAATCGAGGTTCTGTATCTCTGCCGTTTCTTTCTTCATCTTCTTCATCATCTTCTTTCCTCAAACCCACCTACAAAATGCATCTCCTCCTACAGTTTACATGCTACAATCACCAGACTTGGTCAGTAGGACCCCCCACCAGACCTTCATATAGGGTGTTCACGGTTTGGGGTCAAAGGTCACACAGGGGTCACTAGGGGTCAAAAGGTGATTTTCACTTAAAACGCATTTCCAATTTAGTGAAATGACCTAGGATCGTCAAAATTGGTCCACATATTCCTTATGACCGTACGCATATACAAAAGAACGGTTTTTAAAATTAAAAATCATTTGGGGTCACTAGGGGTCAAAATGTAAATTTTCAATTCGATCGCTTAAAATGCATCTTGTCTCAGAGGAAATGACTCATGACCTTCACAATTAGTCAAAAGATTCCGTGGGTACATGCACATATAGGGTGTTCAGCGATTAAAAGTGACATGTCATACGAGGTCACTAGGGGTCATTGAAATTTACAGGGGTAAAAGTTAAGACATGCTCCCATTTGGACCGGGTTTGTTGCATCTTGTTTGGTTTGATGAGCCAAGAAAATAAGTCAATCATAATAACCAGGTCAAAGGTCAAGAAAGGGTCACTAGGGGTCGAAATGTAAATTTTTACTACATTAGGACCCCTAGTGACCTTTTCTTGACCTTTGACCCCAAAATAATGATTGACTTTTTTTCTTGTCTCATCAATGCCTACAAAATGAGCCATCACCGGTCAAAATCGGAGCAAGTCTTAAATTTTACCCTGTGTGTCTTTACCTTGATTTTTTCCAAAAATCGAGGTTCTGTATCTCTGCCGTTTCTTTCTTACCTTGATTTTTTCGAAAATCAAGGTTCTGTATCTCTGCCGTTTCTTTCTTCATCTTCTTCATCTTCTTCATCTTCATCTTCTTCATCTTCTTTCCTCAAACCCACCTACAAAATGCATCTCCTCCTACAGTTTACATGCTACAATCACCAGACTTGGTCAGTAGGACCCCCCACTAGACCTTCATATAGGGTGTTCACGGTTTGGGGTCAAAGGTCACACAGGGGTCACTAGGGGTCAAAAGGTGATTTTCACTTAAAACGCATTTCCAATTTAGTGAAATGACCTAGGATCGTCAAAATTGGTCCACATATTCCTTTTGACCGTACGCATGTACAAAAGAACGGTTTTTTAAATTAAAAATCATTTGGGGTCACTAGGGGTCAAAATGTCAATTTTCACTCCAGTCACTTAAAATGCTATTTTTTCAAGAGGAAATGACCCATGATTATCAGAATTGGTCAAAAGATTCCTTGGGTCCATGCATATATAGGGTGTTCAGCGATTAAAAGTGACATGTCATACCGGGTCACTAGGGGTCATTGAACTTTACAAGGGTAAAAGTTTAGACATGCTCCGATTTGGACCGGGTTTGTTGCATCTTGTTTGGATTGATGAGCCAAGAAAATAGGTCAATCATATTGACCAGGTCAAAGGTCAAGAAGGGGTCACTAGGGTCATTGAACATTACAGAGGTAAAAGTTAAGACATGCTCCGATTTGGACGGGGTTTGTTGCATCTTGTTTGGATTGATGAGCAAAGAAAATAAATAAATCATATTGACCAGGTCAAAGGTCACGAAGGGTCAATAGGGGTCATTGAACTTTACAGGGGTAAAATTTAAGACATGATCCGATTTGGACCGGATTTGTTGCATCTTGTTTGGATTGATGAGCCAAGAAAATAAGTCAATCATTTTAATCAGGTCAAAGGTCAAGAAGGGGTCACTAGGGATCATTTTCTCAAAGAAAAATCAAGGTAGCCTGGTCTTAGACCGGAGCAAGATCTAGTTCTTTCTTTCTTTCCTCAAACCGGGCCTTACACACAGTCTACAAAATGCATCTCCTCCTACAGTTTACATGCTACAATCACCAGACTTGGTCAGTAGGACCCCCCACCAGACCTTCATATAGGGTGTTCACGGTTTGGGGTCAAAGGTCACACAGGGGTCACTAGGGGTCAAAAGGTGATTTTCATTTAAAACGCATTTCCAATTTAGTGAAATGACCTAGGATCGTCAAAATTGGTCCACATATTCCTTATGACCGTACGCATGTACAAAAGAACGTTTTTTAAAATTAAAAATCATTTGGGGGTCACTAGGGGTCAAAATGTAAATTTTCAATTCGATCACTTAAAATGCATCTTGTCTCAGAGGAAATGACTCATGACCTTCACAATTGGTCAAAAGATTCCTTGGGTCCATGCACATATAGGGTGTTCAGCGATTAAAAGTGACATGTCATATAAGGTCACTAGGGGTCATTGAACTTTACAAAGGTAAAAGTTAAGACATGCTCCGATTTGGACCGGCTTTGTTGCATCTTGTTTGGTTTAATGAGCCAAGAATATAAGTCAATCATATTGACCAGGTCAAAGGTCAAAAAAGGGTCACTAGGGGTCAAAATGTAAATTTTCAATTCGATCACTTAAAATGCATCTTGTCTCAGAGGAAATGATTCATGACCTTCATAATTAGTCAAAAGATTCCTTGGGTACATGCACATATAGGGTGTTCAGCGATTAAAAGTGACATGTCATATGGGGTCACTAGGGGTCATTGAACTTTACAGAGGTAAAAGTTAAGACATGCTCCGATTTGGACCGGGTTTGTTGCATCTTGTTTGGTTTAATAAGCCAAGAATATAAGTCAATCATATTGACCAGGTCAAAGGTCAAGAAAGGGTCACCAGGGGTCAAAATGTAAATTTTCAATTCGATCACTTAAAATGCATCTTGTCTCAGAGGAAATGATTCATGACCTTCATAATTAGTCAAAAGATTCCTTGGGTACATGCACATATAGAGTGTTCAGCGATTAAAAGTGACATGTCATACGAGGTCACTAGGGGTCATTGAAATTTACAGGGGTAAAAGTTAAGACATGCTCCGATTTGGACCGGGTTTGTTGCATCTTGTTTGGTTTGATGAGCCAAGAAAATAAGTCAATCATAATAACCAGGTCAAAGGTCAAGAAGAGGTCACTAGGGATCGTGTTCTCATAAAAAATCAAGGTAGCCTGGTCTTAGACCGGAGCAAGATCTAGTTCATCTTCTTTCCTCAAACCCACCTACAAAATGCATCTCCTCCTACAGTTTACATGCTACAATCACAAGACTTGGTCAGTAGGACCCCCCACCAGACCTTCATATAGGGTGTTCACGGTTTGGGGTCAAAGGTCACACAGGGGTCACTAGGGGTCAAAAGGTGATTTTCACTTAAAACGCATTTCCAATTTAGTGAAATGACCTAGGATCGTCAAAATTGGTCCACATATTCCTTATGACCGTACGCATATACAAAAGAAAGGTTTTTAAAATTAAAAATCATTTGGGGTCACTAGGGGTCAAAATGTAAATTTTCAATTCGATCACTTAAAATGCATCTTGTCTCAGAGGATATGACTCATGACCTTCACAATTGGTCAAAAGATTCCTTGGGTCCATGCACATTTAGGGTGTTCAGCGATTAAAAGTGACATTTCATATGGGGTCACTAGGGGTCATTGAACTTTACAGAGGTAAAAGTTAAGACATGCTCCGATTTGGACCGGATTTGTTGCATCTTGTTTGGTTTGATGAGCCAAGAATATAAGTCAATCATATTGACCAGGTCAAAGGTCAAAAAAGGGTCACTAGGGGTCAAAATGTAAATTTTCAATTCGATCGCTTAAAATGCATCTTGTCTCAGAGGAAATGACTCATGACCTTCACAATTGGTCAAAAGATTCCGTGGGTCCATGCACATATAGGGTGTTCAGCGATTAAAAGTGACATGTCATACGGGGTCACTAGGGGTCATTGAACTTTACAGGGGTAAAAGTTAAGACATGCTCCGATTTGGACGGGATTTATTGCATCTTGTTTAATTTGATGAGCCAAGAAAATAAGTCAATCATATTGACCAGGTCAAAGGTCAAGAAGGGGTCACTAGGGGTCAAAAGGTGATTTTCACTTAAAACGCATTTCCAATTTAGTGAAATGACCTAGGATCGTCAAAATTGGTCCACATATTCCTTTTGACCGTACGCATGTACAAAAGAAAGGTTTTTTAAATTAAAAAACATTTGGGGTCACTAGGGGTCAAAATGTCAATTTTCACTCCAGTCACTTAAAGGTAGATGACCCGATCACATTTTCGTAACACAGAATTATTTCAAACATACGGAGATTTTCATATCATATGAAAGCTCGTATTTTTCTCATCATCATACTGAAATTTGACGGCCTAGATCGGTATAATTACGGAGAAATCGATGAAATAACGTCGAATTACCGCGAATGGTGGTATACCACCGATATAGTTTGTGTACAACTCAATGGGTACAGTTCACAGCATCTTGTGCGTCTAAAATAAGAACCATTGGAGCTATGCAACTCAAACTTTGGAACACGACTTTTTTAAGGATGACCTTTCATGTAGAATAGAAAACTTTAAGTTGAAAATCGGAATGTGATCGGGTCATCTACCTTTAAAATGCTATTTTTTCAAGAGGAAATGACCCATGATTATCAGAATTGGTCAAAAGATTCCTTGGGTCCATGCATATATAGAGGGTGTTCTGCGATTAAAAGTGACATGTCATACCGGGTCACTAGGGGTCATTGAACTTTACAAAGGTAAAAGTTTAGACATGCTCCGATTTGGACCGGGTTTGTTGCATCTTGTTTGGATTGATGAGCCAAGAAAATAAGTCAATCATATTGACCAGGTCAAAGGTCAAGAAGGGGTCACTAGGGGTCATTGAACATTACAGAGGTAAAAGTTAAGACATGCTCCGATTTGGACGGGGTTTGTTGCATCTTGTTTGGATTGATGAGCAAAGAAAATAAATAAATCATATTGACCAGGTCAAAGGTCACGAAGGGTCAATAAAGGTCATTGAACTTTACAGGGGTAAAAGTAAAGACATGGTTCGATTTTGACCGGGTTTGTTGCATCTTGTTTGATTTGATGAGCCAAGAAAATAATTCAATTATATTGACCAGGTCAAAGGTCAAGAAGGGGTCAAAAGGGGTCATTGAACTTTAAAGGGGTAAAATTTAAGACATGATCCGATTTAGACCGGATTTGTTGCATCTTGTTTGGATTGATGAGCCAAGAAAATAAGTCAATCATTTTAATCAGGTCAAAGGTCAAGAAGGGGTCACTAGGGATCATTTTCTCAAAGAAAAATCAAGGTAGCCTGGTCTTAGACCGGAGCAAGATCTAGTTCTTTCTTCTTCTTCCGCCATGGGACCTATAGCTCCGTAACCATTGAGCCGATTTTGACCATATTTGGTCATAAGTACCCTTATGTGCACCACTACTCAGGTTGTAAAGCATAAGGGGTCAAAGGTCACACAAGGGTTACTAGGGGTCAAAACGTGATTTTCACTTAAAACGCATTTGCAATTTATTGAAATGACCTAGGATCTTAAAAATTGGCCAACATATTCCTTTTGACCGTACGCATATATAATAGTTAGGTTTTTTAAATCGAAAAATGTTTGGGGTTACTAGGGGTCAAAATGTAAATTTTACTCCATTTACTCAAAACCCTACTTGTCCGAGGGAAAATGACTGATGATACTCAGAATTAGTCAAAAGATTCCTTGGATCCATGTACATATAGGGTGCTTCTCCACTAAAAGTGAAATGTCAAACGAGGTCACTAGGGGTCATTGAACTTTACAGGGGGAAAATATAAGGCATGCTCCGATTTTGACCGAGTTTCTTTTATTTTGTGGGCATTGATGATACAAGAACAAAAGTCAATCATACCGTTAAGGTCAAAGGTCAAGAAAAGGTCCCTAGGGATCAAAATGTACATTTTCACTCCGCGCACTCAAAATACTACTTGTCCGAGACGAAATGACCGATGATTGTCAGAATTTGTCAAAATATTCCTCTTATTCATGTTCATATAGGGTGCTTCTCCATTAAAAGTGACATGTCAAACGGGGTCACTAGGGGTCATTGAACTATACAAGTGTAAAACTGAAGACATGCTCTGATTTTGACCGGACTACTTTATTCTTATGCGCATTGATAAGCCAAGAAAAAAAGTCAATAATAAGTTTGGGGTCAAAGGTCACGAAAAGGTCATTAGGGTTCAAAATGTATTTTTTTAACTACTTCAGGGCTGAAATTTATAAACAATTATCAAATATAGTACAACTTAAGGTTATTGCCGTTTGACAACATATAGCAAGGTCAAAGGTCAAAGCCCTCGACTAATATCCGTGATCTAAGATCACAATTATCTCTAGTTCTTTATATTAGTCGAGAAACGACTAATATACTGTATTCGTCCTGTTTCTTTCTTCTTCTTCTTTCTTCTTATATTAGTCGAGAAACGACTAATATACTGTATTTGTCCTGTTTCTTTCTTTCTTCTTTCCTTCTTTATATTAGTCGAGAAACGACTAATATACTGTATTTGTCCTGTTTCTTTCTTTCTTCTTCTTTCTTTATATTAGTCGTGTCAACGACTAATATACTGTATTCGTCCTGTTTCTTCTTCTTCTTCTTCTTCTGTCATGGGACCTATAGCTCCGTCACCATTGAGCCGATGTTGACCATGTTTGGTCAGAAGTACTCTTATGTGCACCACTACTCAGGTTTTAAAGCACAAGGTGTCACATGTCGCACAGGGGTCACAAGGGGTCATTGAACTTTACAGGGGGAAAATGTAAGACATGCTCCGATTTTAACCGGGTTTGTTTTATTTTGTGGGCATTGATGAGACAAGAACAAAAGTCAATCATACCGTTAAGGTCAAAGGTCAAGAAAAGGTCACTAGGGGTCAAAATGTACATGTTCACCCCATTCACTCAAAATGCTACTTGTCCGAGAGGAAATGATCTATGATTGTCAGAATTGGTCAAAAAATTCCTCCTATCCATGTTCATATAGGTTGCTTCTCCACTAAAAGTGACATGTCACATGGGGTCACTAGGGGTCATTGAACTTTACAAAGGGGAAAATGTAAGACATGCTCCGATTTTGACCGGGTTTGTTTTATTTTGTGGGCATTGATGAGAGAAGAACAAAAGTCAATCATACTGTTAAGGTCAAAGGTCAAAAAAAGGTCACTAGGGGTCAAAATGTACATGTTCACCCCCATTCACTCAAAATGCTACTTGTCCGAGAGGAAATGACCTATGATTGTCAGAATTGGTCAAAAGATTCCTTGGATCCATGTTCATATAGGCTGTTCAGCGATTAAAAGTGACATGTCAAATGGGATCACTAGAGGTCATTGACCTAAACAGGGATATAATGTAAGACATGCTCCGATATTGACCAATCATGGCTCATTTTGTAGGCATTGATAAGACAAGCAAAAAAGTCAATCATTTCTTTGGGGTTAAAGGTCAAAAAAAGGTCACTAGGGGTCGAAATGTACATTTTTACTACATTAGGACCCCTAGTGACCTTTTCTTGACCTTTGACCCAAAAAAAATTATTAACTTTTTTTCTTGTCTCATCAATGCCTACAAAATGAGCCATGAATGACAGGTCAAAATCGGAGCAAGTCTTAAATTTTACCCTGTGTGTCTTTATATTAATGATTGCCGTGTCCAGTAACTGGCATGTCGTGTTGATATCCGTATAATGTCATATACGGCATTCCATCAACACATTTGTAATAGAAAGTATGAATTAATGCAAAAAAATTAATATCACAAAGCGGAAATGGAGTTAGATTTCCTTTCAAACATTTTCGGACTCAGTACTACAAAAGACATAAGTAGTGACAGAATCAGCAAATCATATAAAGGATTAACAAATTATTTGAGAAAAACGGGATGCACATATAATCTTTTCTTATCATAAAATCGCGCCAAACTATGGCACGCCCCAGAGGACAAAAACGTGTTGAGACTAATATATATATCTTTCTTTCTCCTGTCATAAGACCTATAGCTCCGTAACCATTGAGCCGATTTTGACCATATTTGGTCATAAGTACCCTTATGTGCACCACTACTGAGGTTGTAAAGCATAAGGGGTCAAATGTCACACAGGGGTCCCTAGGGGTCAAAACGTGATTTTCACTTAAAACGCATTTGCAATTTAGTGAAATGACCTATAATCGTCAGAATTGGTCAACATATTCCTTTTGACCGTACGCATGTACAATAGTTCGGTTTTTTAAATCAAAACATATTTAGGGTCACTAGGGGTCAAAATGTAAATTTTACTCCATTCACTCAAAACCCTACTTGTCCGAGGGAAAATGACTGATGATACTCAGAATTGGTCAAAATATTGCTCCCATCCATGTTCATATTAATTGCTTCTCAACTAAAAGTGACATGTCACATGGGGTCACTAGGGGTCATTGAACTTTACAGAAGGAAAATGTAAGACATGCTCCGATTTTGACCGGGTTTGTTTTATTTTGTGGGCATTGATGAGACAAGAACAAAAGCGAGAGGAAATGATCTATGATTGTCAGAATTGGTCAAAAGATTCCTCCCATCCATGTTCATATAGGTTGCTTCTCCACTAAAAGTGACATGTCACATGGGGTCACTAGGGTCATTGAACTGTACAGGTGTAAAACTTAAGACTTGTTCTGATTTAGACCAGATTACTTTTGTTATGTGCGCATCGATGAGCCTAGAAAAAAAGTCAATCATAAGTTTGGGGTCAAAGGTCAAGAAAAGGTCACTTGGGGTCAAAATGTGATTTTCACTTAAAACGGTCTTGCATTTTAATGCTGATACTTGTGTCTTCGCTGGTATTGCCAGATAAGGTAAACCTACGTTGTGATACAGTGGTAAAAGGTCTTTCTTCCGTCATGAAACTAATAGCTCCGTAACCATTTGGCCGATTTTGACCATATTTAGTCATAAATACCCTCATAGTCATGGCCACCACTACCCAGAGTGTCAAGCATAACAGGCCAAAAATGTCACACAGAGTTCAACATAACAAATAACTTCAATGCGCGACTAATATTCGTCGTCTGAGACGACACTCAATTCTAGTTCTTTCTTTCTTTCTTTCTTTTTCTGTCATGGGACCTATAGCTCCGTAACCGTTGAGCCGATTTTGACCATATTTAGTCATAAGAACCCTTATGTGCACCACTACTCAGGTTAAAAAGCATAAGGGGTCAAAGGTCACACAGGGGTCACTAGGGGTCAAAACGTGATTTTTACTAAAAACGCATTTGCAATTTAGTGAAATGACCTATGATCGTCAGAATTGGTCAACATATTTCTTTTGATCGTACGCATGTACAAAAGAACGGGTTTTTTAATCAAAAAATATTTGAGGTCACTAGGGGTCAAAATGTAAATTTTACTCCATTCACTCAAAACCCTACTTGTCCGAGGGAAAATGACTGATGATACTCAGAATTTGTCAAAAGATTCCTTGGATCAATGTTCATATAGGGTCCTTCCACACTAAAAGTGACATGTCAAACGGGGTCGCTAGAGGTCATTGAACTTTACAAAGGGAAAATATAAGGCATGCTCCGATTTTGACCGGGTTTCTTTTATTTTGTGAACATTGATGAGACAAGAACAAAAGTCAATCATATTGTTAAGATCAAAGGTCAAGAAAAGGTCACTAGGGGTCAAAATGTACATTTTCACTCCTCGCACTCAAAATACTACTTGTCCGAGAGATAATGACCTATGATTGTCAGAATTTGTCAAAAGATTCCTCTTATCCATGTCCATATAGGGTCCTTCTCCACTAAAAGTGACATGTCACACGAGGTCACTAGAGGTCATTGAACTATACAGGTGAAAATCTTAAGACATGCTCCGATTTTAACGGGACTACTTTTTTCTTGTGCGCATTGATCAGCCAAGCAAAAAGATCAATTACAAGTTTTGGATCAGAGGTCAAGAAAAGGTCACTAGGGGTCAAAACGTGATTTTCACTAAAAACGCATTTGCAATTTAGTGAAATGACCTAGGATCGTCAGAATTGGTCAACATATTCCTTTTGACCGTACGCATGTACAATAGTTCGGTTTTTAAAATCAAAAAATATTTGGGGTCACTAGGGGTCAAAATGTAAATTTTCACTCCATTCACTCAAAATGCTACTTGTCCGAGAGGAAATGACCTATGATTGTCAGAATTAGTCAAAAGGTTCCTCTCATCCATGTTCATATAGGGTCCTTCTCCACTAAAAGTGACATGTCACACGGGTTCACTAGAGGTCATTGAACTTTACAAGTGAAAATCTTAAAACATGCTCCGATTTTGACGGGACTACCTTTTTCTTGTGCGCATTGATCAGCCAAGCAAAAAAGTCAATTACAAGTTTTGGGTCAGAGGTCAAGATAAGGTCACTAGGGGTTCAACTGTATTTATTTACTCCATTTACCACTCGAAGGGGTTAACATGTAACACACCCGACTAATATTCGTGATCTCCGATCACAGGTCATGTCTAGTTATATTAGTCGAGAAACGACTAATATACTGTATTCGTCCTGTTTCTTTATATTAGTCGAGAAACGACTAATATACTGTATTCTAGCTGTTTCTTCTTTCTTTATATTAGTCGAGAAACGACTAATATACTGTATTCTAGCTGTTTCTTCTTCTTCTTTCTTTCTTTCTTTCTTTCTTTCTCCTGTCATAAGGCCTATAGCTCCGTAACCATTGAGCCGATTTTGAACATATTTGGTCATAAGTACCCTTATGTGCACCACTACTCAGGTTGTAAAGCATAAGGGGTCAAAGGTCACACAAAGGTAACTAGGGGCCAAAACGTGATTTTCACTTAAAACGCATTTGCAATTTATTGAAATGACCTAGGATCTTGAGAATTGGCCAACATATTCCTTTTGACCGTACGCATGTATAATAGTTCGGTTTTTTAAATCGAAAAATGTTTGGGGTTACTAGGGGTCAAAATGTAAATTTTACTCCATTCACTCAAAACCCTACTTGTCCGAGGGAAAATGACTGATGATACTCAGAATTGGTCAAAAGATTCCTTGGATCCATGTACATATAGGGTGCTTCTCCACTAAAAATGAAATGTCAAACGGGGTCACTAGGGGTCATTGAACTTTACAGGGGGAAAATATAAGGCATGCTCCGATTTTGACTGGGTTTCTTTTATTATGTGGGCATTGATGAGACAAGAACAAAAGTCAATCATACCATTAAGGTCAAAGGTCAAGAAAAGGTCCCTAGGGGTCAAAATGTACATTTTCACTCCGCGCACTCAAAATACTACTTGTCCGAGACGAAATGACCGATGATTGTCAGAA
The DNA here is from genome assembly GCA_035610835.1 of Ophiura sarsii. Lineage (NCBI taxonomy): Eukaryota > Metazoa > Echinodermata > Ophiuroidea > Amphilepidida > Ophiuridae > Ophiura > Ophiura sarsii. The sequence goes on along the minus strand of JAYJML010000050.1, from coordinate 83,360 downwards.
TTTGTCAAAAGATTCCTCTTATCCATGTTCAAATAGGGTGCTTCTCCATTAAAAGTGACATGTCAAACGGGGTCACTAGGGGTCATTGAACTATACAGGTGTAAAACTGAAGACATGCTCTGATTTTGACCGGACTAATTTTTCTTGTGCGCATTGATAAGCCAAGAAAAAAAGTCAATTATAAGTTTGGGGTCAAAGGTCAAGAAAAGGTCATTAGGGTTCAAAATGTATTTTTTTAACTACTTCAGGGCTGAAATTTATAAAAACAATTATCACATATAGTACAACTTAAGGTTATTGCCCTTTGACAACATATAGCAAGGTCAAAGGTCAAAGCCCTCGACTAATATCCGTGATCTAAGATCACAATTATCTCTAGTTCTTTCTTTCTTTCTTTCTCCTGTCATTAGGCCTATAGCTCCGTAACCATTTAGTCGATTTTGACCATATTTAGTCATAAGTACCTTTATGTGCACCACTACTCAGGTTGTAAAGCATAAGGGGTCAAAGGTCACACATGGGTAACTACGGGTCAAAACGTGATTTTCACTTAAAACGCATTTGCAATTTATTGAAATGACCTAGGATCTTGAAAACTGGCCAACAAATTCCTTTTGACCGTACGCATATATAATAGTTCGGTTTTTTAAATCAAGAAATGTTTGGGGTTACTAGGGGTCAAAATGTAAATTTTACTCCATTCACTCAAAACCTTACTTGTCCGAGGTAAAATGACTGATGATACTCAGAATTAGTCAAAAGATTCCTTCGATCCATGTACATATAGGGTGCTTCTCCACTAAAAGTGGAATGTCAAACGGGGTCACTAGGGGTCATTGAACTTTACAGTGGGAAAATATAAGACATGCTCCGATTTTGACCGGGTTTCTTTTATTATGTGGGCATTGATGAGACAAGAACAAAATACAATCATACCGTTAAGGTCAAAGGTCAAAAAAAGGTCCCTAGGGGTCAAAATGTACATTTTCACTCCGCGCACTCAAAATACTACTTGTCCGAGACGAAATGACCGATGATTGTCAGAATTTGTGAAAAGATTTCTCTTATCCATGTTCATATAGGGTGCTTCTCCATAAAAAGTGACATTTCAAACGGGGTCACTAGGGGTCATTGAACTATACAAGTGTAAAACTTAAGAAATGCTCTGATTTTGACCGGACTACTTTTTTCTTGTGCGCATTGATAAGCCAAGAAAAAAAGTCAATTATAAGTTTGGAGTCAAAGGTCAAGAAAAGGTCATTATGGTTCAAAATGTGTTTTTTTAACTACTTCAGGGCTGAAATTTATAAAAACAATTATCAAATATAGTACAACTTAAGGTTATTGCCCTTTGACAACATATAGCAAGGTCAAAGGTCAAAGCCCTCGACTAATATCCGTGATCTAAGATCACAATTATCTCTAGTTCTTCTTCTTCTCCTGTCATGGGACCTATAGCTCCGTAACCATTGACCCGATTTTGACCATATTTAGTCATAAGAACCCTTTTATGCACCACTACTCAGGTTGTAAAGCATATTGGGTCAAAGGTCACACAGGGGTCACTAGGGGTCAAAACGTGATTCAACATGCTCCGATTTTGCTCAAACTTTGATACTTTGTGCGCATTGACAAGAAAAGAAAAAAAGTCAAACATGACCTTGGGGTCATATGTCAAACAGGGGTCATTAGGGGTCAAAACGTGATTTTCACTAAAAACGCATTTGCAATTTAGTGAAATGACCTAGGATCGTCAAAATTGGTCCACATATTCCTTTTGACCGTACGCATGTACAAAAGAACGGTTTTTAAAATTAAAAATCATTTGGGGTCACTAGGGGTCAAAATGTAAATTTTACTCCATTCACTCAAAACCCTACTTGTCCGAGGGAAAATGACTGATGATACTCAGAATTAATCAAAAGATTCCGTAGATCAATGTTCATATAGGGTCCTTCCACACTAAAAGTGACATGTCAAACAGGGTCACTAGGGGTCATTGAACTTTACAAGGGGAAAATATAACGCATGCTCCGATTTTGACCGGGTTTCTTTTATTTTGTGGGCATTGATGAGACAAGAACAAAAGTCAATCATATTGTTAAGATCAAAGGTCAAGAAAAGGTCACTAGGGGTCAAAATGTACATTTTCACTCCTTGCACTCAAAATACTACATGTCCAAGAGATAATGACCTATAATTGTCAGAATTGGTCAAAAGATTCCTCTTATCCATGTCCATATAGGGTCCTTCTCCACTAAAAGTGACATATCACACGAGGTCACTAGAGGTCATTGAACTATACAGGTGAAAATCTTAAGACATGCTCCGATTTTAACGAGACTACTTTTTTCTTGTGCGCATTGATCAGCCAAGCAAAAAAATCAATAACAAGTTTTGGGTCAGAGGTCAAGAAAAGGTCACTAGGGGTCAAAACGTGATTTTCACTAAAAACGCTTTTGCAATTTAGTAAAATGAGCTAGGATCGTCAGAATTGGTCAACATATACCTTTTGACCGTACGCATGTACAATAGTTAGGTTTTTAAAATAAAAAAATATTTGGGGTCACTAGGGGTCAAAATGTAAATTTTCACTCCATTCACTCAAAATGCTACTTGTCCGAGAGGAAATGACCTATGATTGTCAGAATTAGTCAAAAGATTCCTCTCATCCATGTTCATATAGGGTCCTTCTCCACTAAAAGTGACATGTCACACATGGTCACTAGAGGTCATTGAACTTTACAGGTGAAAATCTTAAATCATGCTCCGATTTTGACGGGACTACCTTTTTCTTGTGCGCATTGATCAGCCAAGCAAAAAAGTCAATTACAAGTTTTGGGTCAGAGGTCAAGAAAAGGTCACTAGGGGTTCAACTGTATTTATTTACTCCATTTACCACTCGAAGGGGTTAACATGTAACACACTCGACTAATATTTGTGATCTCCGATCACAGTCCATGTCTAGTTATATTAGTCGAGAAACGACTAATATACTGTATTATATTAGTTGAGAAACAACTAATATACTGTATTCGTCCTGTTTCCTTCTTCTTCTTCCGTCATGGGACCTATAGCTCCGTAACCATTGACCCGATTTTGACCATATTTGGTCACAAGTACCCTTATGTGCACCACTACTCAGGTTTTAAAGCACAAGAGGTCAAAGGTCACACAGGGGTCAAACGCGATTTTCACTTAAAACGTCCTTGCTACTTAGCGAAATGACACAGGATGCTGAGAATTGGTCAACATGTTCCTTTGGACAGTACGCATGTATAATAGTTCGGTTTTTAAAATCGAAAAATATTTAGCGTCAGTAGGGGTCAAAATGTAAATTGTCACTCCAATCACTCAAAATGCTACTTGTCCGAGAGGAAATGACTAATGATTGTCAGAATTAGTCAAAAGATTCCTCTCATCCATGTTCATATAGGGTCCTTCTCCACTAAAAGTGACATGTCACACGGGGTCACTAGAGGTCATTGAACTATACAAGTGAAATTCTTAAGACATGCTCCGATTTTGACGGGACTACTTTTTTCTTGTGCGCATTGATCAGCCAAGCAAAAAAGTCAATTACAAGTTTTGGGTCAGAGGTCAAGAAAAGGTCACTAGGGGTCAAAATGTAAATGTCCCTAAATCTAGAATGATTGTCCTGTCCAGCACTGTCATGTCATGTTGATATCCGTATAATGTCATATACGGCATTCCATCAACACATTTGTAATAGAAAGTATGAATTAATGCAAAAAAATTAATATCACAAAGCGGAAATGGAGTTAGATTTCCATTCAAACATCTTCGGACTCAGTACTACAAAAGACATAAGTAGTGACAGAATCAGCAAATCATATAAAGGATTAACAAATTATTTGAGAAAAATGGGATGCACATATAATCTTTTCTTATCATAAAAACGTGCCAAACTATGGCACGCCCCAGAGGACAAAAACGTGTTGAGACTAATATATATTCGTGATCTATGATAACAGTTCATATCTCTTTCTTCAGCCATGGGACCTATAGCTCCGTAACCATCAACCCGAATTTGACCATATTTAGTCATAAGAATCCTTATGTGCACCACTACTTAGGTTGTAAAGCATAAGGGGTCAAAGGTCACACAAGGGTAACTAGGGGTCAAAACGTGATTTTCACTAAAAACGCATTTGCAATTTAGTGAAATGACCTATGATCGTCAGAATTAGTCAACATATTTCTTTTGACCGTAAGCATGTATGATAGTTCGGTTTTTTAAATCGAAAAATGTTTGGGGTCACTAGAGGTCAAAATGTAAATTTTAACTCATTGACTCAAAATGCTACTTGTCCGAGAGCAATGACTGATGATACTCAGAATTAGTCAAAAGATGTCTTGGATCCATGTTCATATAGGGTGCTTCTCCATTAAAAGTGACATGTCAAACGGGGTCACTAGGGGTCATTGAACTATACAAGTGTAAAACTGAAGACATGCTCTGATTTTGACCGGACTACTTTTTTCTTGTGCGCATTGATCAGCCAAGAAAAAAAGTCAATCATAAGTTTGGGGTCAAAGGTCAAAAAAAGGTCATTAGGGTTCAAAATGTATTTTTTAACTTCTTCAGGGTTGAAATTTATAAAACCAATTATCAAATATAGTACAATTTAAGGTTAGTGCCCTTTGACAACATATAGCAAGGTCAAAGGTCAAAGCCCTCGACTAATATCCGTGATCTAAGATCACAATTATCTCTAGTTCGTCCTGTTTCTTTCTTCTTCTTCTCCTGTCATGGGACCTATAGCTCCGTAACCATTGACCCGATTTTGACCATATTTGGTCATAAGAACCCTTTTATGCACCACTACTCAGGTTGTAAAGCATATTGGGTCAAAGGTCACACAGGGGTCACTAGGGGTCAAAACGTGATTCAACATGCTCCGATTTTGCTCAAACTTTGACACTTTGTGCGCATTGACAAGAAAAGAAAAAAAGTCAAACATGACCTTGGGGTCATATGTCAAACAGGGGTCATTAGGGGTCAAAACGTGATTTTCACTAAAAACGCATTTGCAATTTAGTGAAATGACCTAGGATCGTCAAAATTGGTCCACATATTCCTTTTGACCGTACGCATGTACAAAAGAACGGTTTTTAAAATTAAAAATCATTTGGGGTCACTAGGGGTCAAAATGTAAATTTTACTCCATTCACTCAAAACCCTACTTGTCCGAGGGAAAATGACTGATGATACTCAGAATTGATCAAAAGATTCCGTGGATCAATGTTCATATAGGGTCCTTCCACACTAAAAGTGACATGTCAAACAGGGTCACTAGGGGTCATTGAACTTTACAGGGGGAAAATATAACGCATGCTCCGATTTTGACCGGGTTTCTTTTATTTTGTGGGCATTGATAAGACAAGAACAAAAGTCAATCATATTGTTAAGATCAAAGGTCAAGAAAAGGTCACTAGGGGTCAAAATGTACATTTTCACTCCTCGCACTCAAAATACTACTTGTCCAAGAGATAATGACCTATAATTGTCAGAATTGGTCAAAAGATTCCTCTTATCCATGTCCATATAGGGTCCTTCTCCACTAAAAGTGACATGTCACACGAGGTCATTAGAGGTCATTGAACTATACAGGTGAAAATCTTAAGACATGCTCCGATTTTGACGAGACTACTTTTTTCTTGTGCGCATTGATCAGCCAAGCAAAAAAGTTAATTACAAATTTTGGGTCAGAGGTCAAGAAAAGGTCACTAGGGGTCAAAACGTGATTTTCACTAAAAACGCTTTTGCAATTTAGTGAAATGACCTAGGATCGTCAGAATTGGTCAACATATACCTTTTGACCGTACGCATGTACAATAGTTTGGTTTTTAAAATCAAAAAATATTTGGGGTCACTAGGGGTCAAAATGTAAATTTTCACTCCATTCACTCAAAATGCTACTTGTCCGAGAGGAAATGACCTATGATTGTCAGAATTAGTCAAAAGATTCCTCTCATCCATGTTCATATAGGGTCCTTCTCCACTAAAAGTGACATGTCACACATGGTCACTAGAGGTCATTGAACTTTACAGGTGAAAATCTTAAATCATGCTCCGATTTTGACGGGACTACCTTTTTCTTGTGCGCATTGATCAGCCAAGCAAAAAAGTCAATTACAAGTTTTGGGTCAGAGGTCAAGAAAAGGTCACTAGGGGTTCAACTGTATTTATTTACTCCATTTACCACTCGAAGGGGTTAACATGTAACACACTCGACTAATATTCGTGATCTCCGATCACAGTCCATGTCTAGTTCTTTCTTTTTCTGTCATGGGACCTATAGCTCCGTAACCGTTGAGCCGATTTTGACCATATTTGGTCATAAGAACCCTTATGTGCACTACTACTTAGGTTGAAAAGCATAAGGGGTCAAAGGTCACACAGGGGTCACTAGGGGTCAAAACGTGATTTTTACTAAAAACGCATTTGCAATTTAGTGAAATGACCTATGATCGTCAGAATTGGTCCATATATTCCTTTTGACCGTACGCATGTACAAAAGAATGGTTTTTAAAATTAAAAATCATTTGGGGTCACTAGGGGTCAAAATGTAAATTTTACTCCATTCACTCAAAACCCTACTTGTCCGAGGGAAAATGACTGATGATACTCAGAATTAGTCAAAAGATTCCTTTGATCAATGTTCATATAGGGTCCTTTCAACACTAAAAGTGACATATCAAACGAGGTCACTAGAGGTCATTGAACTTTACAGGGGAAAAATATAAGGCATGCTTCGATTTTGACCGGGTTTCTTTTATTTTGTGGGCATTGATAAGACAAGAACAAAAGTTAATCATACCGTTAAGATCAAAGGTCAATAAAAGGTCACTAGGGGTCAAAATGTACATTTTTACTCCTCGCACTCAAAATACTACTTGTCCAAGAGATAATGACCTATGATTGTCAGAATTGGTCAAAAGATTCCTCTTATCCATGTCCATATAGGGTCCTTCTCCACTAAAAGTGACATGTTACACGAGGTCACTAGAGGTCATTGAACTATACAAGTGAAAATCTTAAGACATGCTCCGATTTTAACAAGATTACTTTTTTCTTGTGCGCATTGATCAGCCAAGCAAAAAAATCAATTACAAGTTTTGGGTCAGAGGTCAAGAAAAGGTCACTAGGGGTCAAAACGTGATTTTCACTAAAAACGCATTTGCAATTTAGTGAAATGACCTAGGATCGTCAGAATTGGTCAACATATTCCTTTTGACCGTACGCATGTACAATAGTTCGGTTTTTAAAATCAAAAAATATTTGGGGTCACTAGGGGTCAAAATGTAAATTTTCACTCCATTCACTCAAAATGCTACTTGTCCAAGAGGAAATGACCTATGATTGTCAGAATTAGTCAAAAGGTTCCTCTCATCCATGTTCATATAGGGTCCTTCTCCAGTAAAAGTGACATGTCACACGGGGTCACTAGAGGTCATTGAACTTTACAAGTGAAAATCTTAAAACATGCTCCGATTTTGACGGGACTACCTTTTTCTTGTGCGCATTGATCAGCCAAGCAAAAAAGTCAATTACAAGTTTTGGGTCAGAGGTCAAGAAAAGGTCACTAGGGGTTCAACTGTATTTATTTACTCCATTTACCACTCGAAGGGGTTAACATGTAACACACCCGACTAATATTCGTGATCTCCGATCACAGGTCATGTCTAGTTCTTTCTTTCTTTATATTAGTCGAGAAACGACTAATATACTGTATTCGTCCTGTTTCTTTCTTCGTCTTCTTTCTTTTTCTGTCATGGGACCTATAGCTCCGTAACCATTGACCCGATTTTAACCATATTTGGTCATAAGAACCCTTATGTGCACCACTACTCAGGTTGTAAAGCATAAGGGGTCAAAGGTCACACAGGGGTCACTAGGGGTCAAAACGTGATTTTTACTAAAAACGCATTTGCAATTTAGTGAAATGACCTAGGATTGTCAAAATTGGTCCACATATTCCTTTTGACCGTACGCATGTACAAAAGAACGGTTTTTAAAATTAAAAATCATTTGGGGTCACCAGGGGTCAAAATGTAAATTTTACTCCATTCACTCAAAACCCTACTTGTCCGAGGGAAAATGACTGATGATACTCAGAATTAGTCAAAAGATTCCTTGGATCAATGTTCATATAGGGTCCTTCCACACTAAAAGTGACATGTCAAACGGGGTCACTAGAGGTCATTGAACTTTACAGAGGGAAAATATAAGGCATGCTCCGATTTTGACCGGTTTTCTTTTATTTTGTGGGCATTGATGAGACAAGAACAAAAGTCAATCATATTGTTAAGATCAAAGGTCAAAAAAAGGTCACTAGGGGTCAAAATGTACATTTTCACTCCTCGCACTCAAAATACTACTTGTCCGAGAGATAATGACCTATGATTGTCAGAATTGGTCAAAAGATTCCTCTTATCCATGTCCATATAGGGTCCTTCTCCACTAAAAGTGACATGTTACACGAGGTCACTAGAGGTCATTGAACTATACAGGTGAAAATCTTAAGACATGCTCCGATTTTAACAAGACTACTTTTTTCTTGTGCGCATTGATCAGCCAAGCAAAAAAGTCAAATACAAGTTTTGGGTCAGAGGTCAAAAAAAGGTCACTAGGGGTCAAAACGTGATTTTCACTAAAAACGCATTTGCAATTTAGTGAAATGATCTAGGATCGTCAGAATTGGTCAACATATTCCTTTTGACCGTACGCATGTACAATAGTTCGGTTTTTAAAATCAAAAAATATTTGGGGTCACTAGGGGTCAAAATGTAAATTTTCACTCCATTCACTCAAAATGCTACTTGTCCGAGAGGAAATGACCTATGATTGTCAGAATTAGCCAAAAGGTTCCTCTCATCCATGTTCATATAGGGTCCTTCTCCAGTAAAAGTGACATGTCACACGGGGTCACTAGAGGTCATTGAACTTTACAAGTGAAAATCTTAAAACATGCTCCGATTTTGACGGGACTACCTTTTTCTTGTGCGCATTGATCAGCCAAGCAAAAAAGTCAATTACAAGTTTTGGGTCAGAGGTCAAGAAAAGGTCACTAGGGGTTCAACTGTATTTATTTACTCCATTTACCACTCGAAGGGGTTAACATGTAACACACCCGACTAATATTCGTGATCTCCGATCACAGGTCATGTCTAGTTCTTTCTTTCTTTATATTAGTCGAGAAACGACTAATATACTGTATTCGTCCTGTTTCTTTCTTATATTAGTCGAGAAACGACTAATATACTGTATTCTAGCTGTTTCTTTCTTCTTTCTTTCTTTCTTACGTCATGGGACCTATAGCTCCGTAACCATTCAGCCGATTTTGACTATATTTGGTCATAAGTACCCTTATGTCCACCACTACTCAGGTTGTAAAGCATAAGGGGTCAAAGGTCACACAAGGGTAACTAGGGGTCAAAACGTGATTTTCACTTAAAACGCATTTGCAATTTAGTGAAATGACCTAGGATCGTGAGAATTGGCCAACATATTCCTTTTGACCGTACGCATATATAATAGTTCGGTTTTTTAAATCGAAAAATGTTTGGGGTTACTAGGGGTCAAAATGTAAATGTTACTCCATTCACTCAAAACCCTACTTGTCCGAGGGAAAATGACTGATGATACTCAGAATTGGTCAAAAGATTCCTTGGATCCATGTACATATAGGGTGCTTCTCCACTAAAAGTGAATTGTCAAACGGGGTCACTAGGGGTCATTGAACTTTACAAGGGGAAAATTTAAGGCATGCCCTGATTTTGACCGGGTTTCTTTTATTTTGTGGGCATTGATGAGACAAGAACAAAAGTCAATCATACCGTTAAGGTCAAAGGTCAAGAAAAGTTCCCTAGGGGTCAAAATGTACATTTTCACTCCGCGCACTCAAAATACTACTTGTCCGAGACGAAATGACCGATGATTGTCAGAATTTGTCAAAAGATTCCTCTCATCCATGTTCATATAGGGTGCTTCTCCATTAAAAGTGACATGTCAAACTGGGTCACTAGGGGTCATTGAACTATACAGGTGTAAAACTGAAGACAGGCTCTGATTTTGACCGGACTACTTTTTACTTGTGCGCATTGATAAGCCAAGAAAAAAAGTCAAATATATGTTTGGGGTCAAAGGTCAAGAAAAGGTCATTAGGGTTCAAAATGTATTTGTTTAACTACTTCAGGGCTGAAATTTATAAAAACAATTATCAAATATAGTACAACTTAAGGTTATTGCCCTTTGACAACATATAGCAAGGTCAAAGGTCAAAGCCCTCGACTAATATCCGTGATCTAAGATCACAATTATCTCTAGTATGTTTTTGTATTTGGTTGACAAAAACAAGAAATCTTTCTTTCTTCCGTCATGGGACCTATAGCTCCGTAACCATTGACCCGATTTTGACCATATTTGGTCATAAATACCCTTATGTAAACCACTACTCAGGTTGTAAAGCATAAGGGGTCAAAGGTCACATAGGGGTCACTAGGGGTCAAAACGTGATTTTCACTTAAAACGCATTTGCAATTTAGTGAAATGACAAAGGATCTTCAGAATTGGTCAACATGTTCCTTTTAACCGTACGCATGTACATTAGTTCGGTTTTTAAAATCCAAAAATATTAAGGGTCAGTAGGGGTCAAAATGTAATTTTTTCTCCAGTCACTCAAAACCCTACTTGTCCGAGGGGAAATGACTGATGATACTCAGAATTAGTCAAAAGATTCCTAGGATCAATGTTCATATAGGGTGCTTCTACACTAAAAGTGAAATTTCAAACGGGGTCAATAGGGGTCATTGAACTTTACAGTGGAAAAAATATAAGGCATGCTCCGATTTTGACCGAGTTTCTTTTATTTTGTGGGCATTGATGAGACAAGAACAAAAGTCAATCATACTGTTAAGGTCAAAGGTCAAAAAAAGGTCCCTAGGGGTCAAAATGTACATTTTCACTCCGCGCACTCAAAATACTACTTGTCCGAGACAAAATGACCGATGATTGTCAGAATTTGTCAAAAGATTCCTCTTATCCATGTTCATATAGGGTGCTTCTCCATTAAAAGTGACATATCAAACGGGGTCACTAGGGATCATTGAACTATACAGGTGTAAAACTGAAGACATGCTCTGATTTTGACCGGACTACTTTATTCTTGTGCGCATTGATAAGCCAAGAAAAAAAGTCAAACATAAGTTTGGGGTCAAAGGTCAAGAAAAGGTCATTAGGGTTCAAAATGTATTTTTTTAACTACTTCAGGGCTGAAATTTATAAAAACAATTATCAAATATAGTACAACTTAAGGTTATTGCCCTTTGACAACATATAGCAAGGTCAAAGGTCAAAGCCCTCGACTAATATCCGTGATCTAAGATCACAATTATCTCTAGTTCGTCTTCTTTCTTTTTCTGTCATGGGACCTATAGCTCCGTAACCATTGACCCGATTTTGACCATATTTGGTCATAAGAACCCTTATGTGCACCACTACTCAGGTTGTAAAGCATAAGGGGTCAAAGGTCACACAGGGGTCACTAGGGGTCAAAACGTGATTTTTACTAAAAACGCATTTGCAATTTAGTGAAATGACCTAGGATCGTCAAAATTGGTCCACATATTCCTTTTGACCGTACGCATGTACAATAGAACGGTTTTTAAAATTAAAAATCATTTGGGGTCACCAGGGGTCAAAATGTAAATTTTACTCCATTCACTCAAAACCCTACTTGTCCGAGGGAAAATGACTGATGATACTCAGAATTAGTCAAAAGATTCCTTGGATCAATGTTCATATAGGGTCCTTCCACACTAAAAGTGACATGTCAAACGGGGTCACTAGAGGTCATTGAACTTTACAGAGGGAAAATATAAGGCATGCTCCGATTTTGACCGGTTTTCTTTTATTTTGTGGGCATTGATGAGACAAGAACAAAAGTCAATCATATTGTTAAGATCAAAGGTCAAAAAAAGGTCACTAGGGGTCAAAATGTACATTTTCACTCCTCGCACTCAAAATACTACTTGTCCGAGAGATAATGACCTATGATTGTCAGAATTGGTCAAAAGATTCCTCTTATCCATGTCCATATAGGGTCCTTCTCCACTAAAAGTGACATGTTACACGAGGTCACTAGAGGTCATTGAACTATACAGGTGAAAATCTTAAGACATGCTCCGATTTTAACAAGACTACTTTTTTCTTGTGCGCATTGATCAGCCAAGCAAAAAAGTCAAAAACAAGTTTTGGGTCAGAGGTCAAAAAAAGGTCACTAGGGGTCAAAACGTGATTTTCACTAAAAACGCATTTGCAATTTAGTGAAATGACCTAGGATCGTCAGAATTGGTCAACATATTCCTTTTGACCGTACGCATGTACAATAGTTCGGTTTTTAAAATCAAAAAATATTTGGGGTCACTAGGGGTCAAAATGTAAATTTTCACTCCATTCACTCAAAATGCTACTTGTCCGAGAGGAAATGACCTATGATTGTCAGAATTAGTCAAAAGGTTCCTCTCATCCATGTTCATATAGGGTCCTTCTCCACTAAAAGTGACATGTCACACGGGGTCACTAGAGGTCATTGAACTTTACAAGTGAAAATCTTAAAACATGCTCCGATTTTGACGGGACTACCTTTTTCTTGTGCGCATTAATCAGCCAAGCAAAAAAGTCAATTACAAGTTTTGGGTCAGAGGTCAAGAAAAGGTCACTAGGGGTTCAACTGTATGTATTTACTCCATTTACCATTCGAAGGGGTTAACATGTAACACACCCGACTAATATTCGTGATCTCCGATCACAGGTCATGTCTAGTTCTTTCTTTCTTTCTTTCTTCCGTCATGGGACCTATAGCTCCGTAACCATTAGGCCGATTTTGACCATATTTGGTCATAAGAACCCTTATGTGCACCACTAATTAGGTTGTAAAGCATAAGGGGTCAAAGGTCACACAAAAATATCTAGGGGTCAAAACGTGATTTTCACTTAAAACGCATTTGCAATTTAGTGAAATGACCTAGGATCGTCAGAATTGGCCAACATATTCCTTTTGACCGTACGCATATATAATAGTTCGGTTTTTTAAATCGAAACATGTTTGGGGTTACTAGGGGTCAAAATGTAAATTGTTACTTCATTCACTCAAAACCCTACTCGTCCGAGGAAAAATGACTGATGATACTCAGAATTAGTCAAAAGATTCCTTGGATCCATGTACATATAGGGTGCTTCTCCACTAAAAGTGAAATGTCAAACGGGGTCACAAGGGGTCATTGAACTTTACAGGGGGAAAATATAAGGCATGCTCCGATTTTGACCGGGTTTCTTTTATTTTGTGGGCATTGATAAGACAAGAACAAAAGTCAATCATACCGTTAAGGTCAAAGGTCAAGAAAGGGTCGGTAGGGGTCAAAACGTATATTTTTACTCCGCGCACTCAAAATACTACTTGTCCGAGACGAAATGACCGATGATTGTCAGAATTTGTCAAAAGATTCCGCTTATCCATGTTCATATAGGGTGCTTCTCCATTAAAAGTGACATGTCAAACGGGGTCACTAGGGGTCATTGAACTATACAAGTGTAAAACTGAAGACATGCTCTGATTTTGACCGGACAAGTTTTTTCTTGTGCGCATTGATAAGCCAAGAAAAAAAGTCAATCATAAGTTTGGGGTCAAAGGTAAAAAAAAGGTCATTAGGGTTCAAAATGTATTTTTTTAACTACTTCAGGGCTGAAATTATCAAACAACTATCAAATATAGTACAACTTAAGGTTATTGCCCTTTGACAACATATAGCAAGGTCAAAGTTCAAAGCCCTCGACTAATATCCGTGATCTAAGATCACAATTATCTCTAGTTTCTTCTTTCTTCTTCTTTCTTCTTCTTCCGCCATGGGACCTATAGCTCCGTAACCATTGAGCTGATTTTAACCATATTTAGTCATAAGTACCCTTATGTGCACCACTACTCAGGTTGTAAAGCATAAGGGGTCAAAGGTCACACAAGGGTAACTAGGGGTCAAAACGTGATTTTCACTTAAAACGCATTTGCAATTTATTGAAATGACCTAGGATCGTGAGAATTGGCCAACATATTCCTTTTGACCGTACGCATATATAATAGTTCGGTTTTTTAAATTGAAAAATGTTTGGGGTTACTAGGGGTCAAAATGTAAATTTTTACTCCATTCACTCAAAACCCTACTTGTCCGAGGGAAAATGACTGATGATACTCAGAATTAGTCTAAAGATTCCTTGGATCCATGTACATATAGGGTGCTTCTCCACTAAAAGTGACATGTTAAACGGGGTCACTAGGGGTCATTGAACTATACAGGTGTAAAACTAAAGACATGCTCTGATTTTGACCGGACTACTTTTTTCTTGTGCGCATTGATAAGCCAAGAAAAAAAGTCAATCATAAGTTTAGGGTCAAAGGTCAAGAAAATGTCACTCGGGGTCAAAATGTAATTTTTCACTCCATTCACTCAAAATACTACTTGTCCGAGAGGAAATGACTGATGATTGTCAGAATTAGTCAAAAGATTCCTCGTATCAATGTTCATATAGGGTGCTCCTCCACTAAAAGTGACATGTCACACGCGGTCACACGGGGTCATTGAACAATACAGGTGTAAAACTGAAGACATGCTCTTATTTTGACCGGACTACTTTTTTCTTGTGCGCATTGATAAGCCAAGAAAAAAAGTAAATCATAAGTTTGGGGTCAAAGGTCAAGAAAAGGTCATTAGGGTTCAAAATTTATTTTTTTAACTACTTCAGGGCTGAAATTATCAAACAATTATCAAATATAGTACAATTTAAGATATTATAAGGTTATTGCCCTTTGACAACATATACCAAGGTCAAAGGTCAAAGCCCTCGACTAATATCCGTGATCTAAGATCACAATTATCTCTAGTTCTTCTTTTTCTTTCCTCAAACCCATCTAAAAATGCTATTTTTTCTACAGTTTACATGCTACAATCACCAGACTTGGTCAGTAGAACCCCCCACCTAACCTTCATATAGGGTGTTCACAGTTTGGGGTCAAAGGTCACACAGGGGTCACTAGGGGTCAAAAGGTGATTTTCCCTTAAAATGCATTTCCAATTTAGTGAAATGACCTAGGATCGTCAAAATTGGTCCACATATTCCTTTTGACCGTACGCATTTACAAAAGAACGGTTTTTAAAAATCAAAATCATTTGGGGTCACTAGGGGTCAAAATGTCAATTTTCACTCCAGTCACTTAAAAATGCTATTTATTCAAGCGAAAATGGCCCATGATTATAAGAATTGGTCAAAAGATTCCTTAGGTCCATGCACATATAGGGTGTTCAGCGATTAAAAGTGACATGTCATACGGGGTCACTAGGGGTCATTGAACTTTACAGAGGTAAAAATTAAGACATGCTCCGATTTGGACGAAATTTGTTGCATCTTGTTTGGTTTGATAAGCCAAGAAAATAAGTTAATCATATTGACCAGGTCAAAGGTCAAGAAGGAGTCACTAGGGGTCAAAAGGTGATTTTCACTTAAAACTCATTTCCAATTTAGTGAAATGACCTAGGACCATCAAAATTTGTCCACATATTCCTTATGACCGTACGCATATATAGTAGTACGGTTTTTAAAATTAAAATCATTTGGGGTCACTAGGGGTCAAAATGTAAATTTTCAATTCGATCACTTAAAATGCATTTTGTCTCAGAGGAAATAACTCATGACCATCACAATTGGTTAAAAGATTCCTTGGATCCATGCACATATAGGGTGTTCAGCGATTAAAAGTGACATGTCATACGGGGTCACTAGGGGTCATTGAACTTTACAGGGGTAAAAGTTAAGACATGCTCCGATTTGGACCAAATTTGTTGCATCTTGTTTGGATTGATGAGCCATGAAAATAAGTCAATCATATTGACCAGGTCAAAGGTCAAGAAGGGGTCACTTGGGGTCATTGAACTTTACAGGGGCAAAAGTTAAGACATGCTCCGATTTGGACCGGATTTGTTGCTTCTTGTTTGGATTGACGAGCCAAGAAAAAAAGTCCATCATTTTAATCAGGTCAAAGGTCAAGAAGGGGTCACTAGGGATCATTTTCTCATAAAAAAAATCAAGGTAGCCTGGTCTTTGACCAGAGCAAGATCTAGTTATTTATATATTTGGACATACATATTATGCGTCCTTCAACATAATTATATGTACAAGTATTTGTACATACTAAAACATAGAATCATTCATAACCCTAAAACAAATCTCATTCTATGCATGCTTCTCAGGCAAGGTCAGTGAGATTTAGTGAGATTTTGAATTTAGAATGTACGGCGGCAAAGTTAAAACAGTTGTAGATGTAATATTTTTTTGCTAAACTCTGAAAAAACATGTAGGCCTATCGCCTAAAATGTTTACCAAGGTCTTATTTTTCAACTAATCCTAATGTCCTTTGAATATGATGAGAAAGATGATAGTGTCATTTAAGAACACAAATGAATTAAAATAAAATCTGACCTCTTCTCCGACGACTTAGAGGTCAATTTAAAATTTGAAATTTGAAATGTTAATTAGCCGTGTTTGTTAGCTATTTTCGGCATATTATAGGCTTAAAAACCCATATAAATTTTAACATTAGAAACATAAAAAGTTATGACTGACATGCTCGGAATGTGTAGAATCTTATTCTGACCTGATATTCACCATAACACTAGAATACAAATGATAAGTCAAAAATGTAAGTTAACCCGGTTGTGCAATTTTGATCAATTTTTGCTAAACTATGAACAAACATGCATCGCCTAAAATGTTTGCCAAAATCTTTTCAACCAATCCTAATCTCCTTAACGTATGAGAGGAAGGATGATATTGTTATTTATAAACAAAAAGGAAATATATAATATCTGATCTCATCACCGAGAAATTAGAGGTCAAAAGGACAGGTTTTAGGAAAAAGCAATTTGTTGGCTATTTTTGGCATATCATAGGCTTGAAACCCCCTATAAATGTTAACATTAAAAGCATAAAAGTGATGACTGACATTATCGGAATGTGTTGAAACTTATTCTGACCTGATATTAACACTACAACGAGAACGGAAAATCTAACGAAATTCAAAATGTACGAAACCCGTTTCGAACGCACCATGCGACGGTTTCAGCGTCTTCAACACTTTCCACGCGGCTCTAAGTTTAACTACATGTA
This sequence comes from Ophiura sarsii, assembly GCA_035610835.1. Classification (NCBI taxonomy): domain Eukaryota; kingdom Metazoa; phylum Echinodermata; class Ophiuroidea; order Amphilepidida; family Ophiuridae; genus Ophiura; species Ophiura sarsii. The sequence continues at coordinate 66,121 of JAYJML010000050.1, read as the reverse complement.
TTACAAAACAGAATTTTCAGAAACCTTTCCCAACTTTCAGGGTCTCTCCCATGGATTACTGAACCAATACTAGGAATGTTTGTACTTATGTCAATGCATTTTTCATGGTGAATTAAAATATGGTAATGAAATTCAATAATGTTGACATTTTTTAAACATTTTGTGAAATTCTGGAATGTCGTCTGCAAACGACTGCCGCGTGGAAAGTGTTAAAAATATTGAACTGTGATATAAAACATAAAAATGGTTACAAAAGTTTATAAATATTTACATGATAACATAGTCATAGATTGTGGTAGATTCATTAAATACTACAAAGTTAATGCTATTTTTGACGGGGGAGATTAGCGACCCCGTCATTTGAAACGACGTTTCTAAGTCGTAACCTTTTCACAAACCCCTAAAATTCGCGGCATTTGCTAATATTAATAACTTGCATTAATCATCTTCTGAAGCGATTTTGTTGTAAAATGTAATTGATATTGTTATAATATGAAGGTAAGAGGACACAGTAAGTTATTTCAGCTATTTGGATGCCATTTAGTAATATACTAAGCTATTTGGATGCTATTTTGTATTATATTATATGATTTAGTAATATACTGAGTCACTGAGTCCACGGCCTCTTTGTTCCGTGTTGCCTTGGTCTCGCAATTAGCCCAATGATTATGGCGAACCCTAGGCTACATCCCCCAGTCATCAATATTACCGTACGGACGCTAAAGCTGTACAAATATCGGAGCCTGCAAGATAGCGACATAAGAGGGCGGCTGAGAGGTGTGAACCCTTCAATATGATTAGCCCAATGATATGGCAACAACCCCTCGACCTTTGCCATGCGACACGAAAACAAGACTAGAAGTGACGTCATGATTATTACTTCTCCGAGATGCGCAGAACTCCGCCATTTTGTACACATTTTAAACCGACAGAAAAATTCTGCGCAAGTACGTGTAAACCAATGGGATTTTTAACTCTGGACGAAAGTGAAAATGAACCGCCGATATTTCAAGATTTACCATACTTTGTTTTAGTTATTTGAAGATGACACTCAATCTTTAGGTTTGGCTTTGATGGTACGTGATCAGAGATCAAGTAGGGAATCTTTTGGCGTAGCACTTTTTGCTACATATTTGTGCATTAGTGTTCAAAAGTGTGTCGTATTTCGTGATGCTACATTGGTTAAATCGAACGCTGCGTGGTGGTATGCACTATGCAGGTTATTACGGGGCTTGGGCTCTACTGTGGGTTGGGTTTGGGAATTCACGGAGAGTGAGACTTACGGGATACGGGTACCCGTGACACGCACGTATAATAGAATGACCCGTGTCACGTAAGAGAAAAAGCACGGGATAATTCAACAGTCTTCTATCTCCCCCGTCCAGTTTTTTTTAAATACCTTGTTTTAATTTTAGTTGGGATTTTCTCCGTTATATTTATAAACTATGTCGGCTATGGTCCCCGTTTCAAACATAAAACTTAGAATCAATCTAAACTGGCCTAAAACTTAATTGTCAAGTTAAGTTTACAAAATTATAGCGATTGTACCAAAGAGTAGAGTCAATAATGTGTTTATTAACAGTAACACATTTAGTCCCATCCATAGAAAAAATAATGCTAGGCCTAAAATAATAAAAGGACACCCGGGGCGGGCCGGCACCGTGTAAGTTTTTAATCGTGATAAATCGAATTTTGTTGCGTTCAGGCGTCTTCCGTTGGCTGATGGTATCTAGAGGAAATAGCTTGACAACAAAAAATTATTGCATTATTGGTATTATAATACGAATCGCTTTTACAAGGCAAGAGTCACCTATATTTCAATAGGACTAAATCGATTGGTTACCACTTAATTGGCTCGATCGAGTAGGGCCCGGGGGCGATGTTATTTACTGTAACAAACATTTGATTCCTTGACGGAGTAAAGCGTATAGTATACACATGCACCGTGTTTGGCCAAATGTTTGTTACGGTTAATAAATTTGCGACCCGGGGGTAGACCTATTAGGTAGATACAAGTTTAGATATTCTTTGATTGATTTGCTGGTAGCTATTTTAATATTTTAAAAGGCTAGGACTACTAAAGGCATACATTTTCATAAGTCATAGACCATAAGGGCGAGGTATTTAGGACTTGTTGCACAGTGCTTCCTGAACATTGATTTGATATTTTAATGGTACAGAGCGTTAACATAGCGATCAACTCAATTTATGGTTATAAAGAACGAAACCAAAACTGTGCATGTTTGGACTTATTTTGAGGTTATTCTTAATGTACAATTTGGGGATGATGACCAATATCCATATTGATGAGTATTTTAATTAATTAATTTGTAAAAATGAGAAAATAAGTCAAATATCGACCAGCAAACGCCAATTACACGGGCCGTTTTGATCAATAATGCGGATAAACTTCCAGACAATTAATATATTGACCATCGTCACGCGCAGAGTATCGCCTATTGTTGTCTCTCGAGTAGCACTTGATAATCAATATTTGACTTGAAAGGAACGCTGTTTGAGTGGATTGCCGATACGCTACAATGTAGTAAAATCGGAAAGTTACTTTCCGATTTGAATCTAGGAGTATCTAAAAGTGCGCTTCTAAATCGGCAATCTCCCTCCTACCCTTCGGAAAAGCCTTGCCGATACGGGCCTCAGATATCTGAAAAGCCTTTCCGATATATTTACGTGCCTCCCCTAAACGGATGGCTACCGCACAAGAACCGTAAAATCAGTGCAAGAATCTGTGCGGTGGGATCCGTTGCAAGTTTTGCACAAAACTTCTACCGGATTGAATGAACTTCGTCTGACAAGGACCGCATTCCCCGAGAGAGAAACTGAAGACAAACAGATGAGAAACGCATACTAACGGACACGAACGGATTTAACATTTTGGTCTTATTTTCTGTCCGTTGGATGTCTGTTACCGCCATCCGGTAAGGTGTGACTGGGGTTTTGGAAGCCTCCAGAGGACCACCGGATAAATTTTACGACCGAATGATTTTCTTTCGTAAAGTTTCTTTCCGTTTTACGGTCGGTAACCTTGATTTTTGACAAGTTAACTTGGACACCATAGATACCAAAAGTGGTTGTAATAAAATGCGAAAATACCGCCTAATTCAGTTATTCAGTGCGAAATTAGTATTTTAATGATATTTTATATTAAATATGTCTATTACCGTAAATAATATGGTGCTTTAATTGACAATGTAGCCTTTAAATAATAAATATCACATTTTAATTTTCGATTTAGTTTATTGAGTGGATAAACCAGAGAGTCACATTGATCTATATCCGTTGTAACTCCCAAGAAAGTAATGAGATCGCTTGGTGTAGCGGTTGGGTCCTTCGCTTCCCACGCGACGCGGTGAACCTGAGGTCAATTCTGCAGGGAGCCACATCTTTTTTGTATAATACATTGGTACTTTTTGATGTTCCATTATATTAATTACTTACAATATCATTAGTTTGTTTATTAACGAGACTCTTTTTTTTATCTATTAATATTTTTTTATTTTTTTGTTTAATGAATATAAATTATCACGATTTTCTTTTTTTGATTCGGATGTTGTGTTGTGATGTTTGTGATTTATTTTTACAGAACGATTGACTAATTAATAATTATCGTGGCGCCCCGGGATATCCAAGTTATTTTGTTGCATTTTTGAATCTGTCATAAATTATGTTTTTTCTCGTAATTAATAAACATTGGAATTTAAATTAAATTATAAATTATGATATTTTTTCTTTCAATTTTTTTCTTCTGCATAAACTTCACCACATATCGCTCACATACGTCTCGGTGATTTCCTTCCAGAAACAACACAATAGTGATCCTCTTGCCAACTTCCACAAAATTCAACAGATCCATTCCAAGTCTTCTCATCCTTTTGACACTAAAAACACTTGTCCACCCAGTTTTTTAGAAGACCTTGTTTTATGAGAAAATGATCCCTAGTGACCTCTTCTTGATCTTTGACCTGGTTATGATAATTGACTGTTTTCTTGGCTTATCAATGCGCACAAGAAGAAACAAGTCCGGTTAAAATCGGAGAATGTCTTCAATTTTACCCCTGTATAGGTCAATGACCCTAGTGATCCCGTGTGACATGTCACTTTTAGTTTCAGTTTCAGTTTCAGTTTTATTTGTTTTCATCTCGGTAAACATATACAATAACAGTTATTTATAAATACAAATATACAGGAGATGTGGATGCCAGTCTAAAACGCAGGGCGTGAGGAAGATGGCACCCAATGATATAATAATTACAAATGAATAAATAATAGTATAATACATAATATCAATAAAAGGGAGTATTTATACGGATCGTAGATACAGTGTATAGGGTGTTTATAAAATGAGATTACTATACTTACAAGCTATACACTGAATGTGTGAATACATACAATAAAAGTGAGGGTGCAGGATAAAAACATTAGACGGACATTAACATAATGATATTGATAAATTATTTAATTGAAGCGTACTCGTTGTTAAACATTTCAGAGCGATATTGGAGTAGGATGTATTTTTTTAGGTGAATTTTAAATATAGCAAGTGACTTGCAGATTTTGAGGGTGTTGCTCATATTACTCCAAATAAGTGGACCTTGGGATCTGAAAGTATTCTCAGCCAGTTTGGTATGAGTAGGAGCAATGAGAATATCAGTGGCATGACGCGTATTGTGATTATGGATATCAGAGTGATTGATAAATAGGGTGGCAGGGAGGTCAAGGGGTAATAATTTGTGGTGGTATCTGTACATATGTATAGCAAGTTGATAAGTATAGATATCACGGATTTTAAGCTTGTTCAGGGATATAAAGAGAGGTGTGGTGACTGGTGTGCTCAAGCCATAGGGAACTGGTGCAAGTTCTAATGATTTTCTTCTGGAGAATGAATAAGGATTCTAAGTTAGCATTATTTCTATCTCCCCATATAATGATACAGTAAGATAAATATGGTAAAACAAGGGTGTTATACAGTGTATGCAGCGAATCGTTGGTTAGATAGGCTCTTATTTTGCGGAAGATACCATTATATTTTGAAACTATTTTCGTTATGTGGGATGTGTGAGCTTTCAATGATAAATTATTGTCAATTAGAATACCAAGAAATTTAGTTATTTCAACTTTATTAATATTATTATTATCGATTACAATTTTAAAGTTTAGATCAGGTTTATTACTATGCTTATTTTTAAATATCATGAAGTTATATAATAATGTTTTATATCATATATATAATATAATAGTTAAACCAATTTGAGATGTTATTAAGTTCATTGTTGTTTAGATTTTCAAGTTGATCAGGATCACTGTGAGAAAAAAGAATGTTTGTGTCATCTGCAAATAACATTATAAAAAAGGAAGTGGGTGAGGAGAGGGGGAGATCATTTATGTTAATCAAAAACAAAATCGGCCCAAGCATAGAGCCCTGTGGCACTCCGCACACTATATTACCTTCACGAGAAGTTCTTTGGTTGTAGACAACGTGCTGTTTCCTATCAGAAAGATAACTTTCAATCCAAGTATTTGCATGACCTCTGATACCGTAAGTATTTCGTTTGTGGAGAAGAATATCATGATTTAGGGTATCAAATGCCTTGCTGAGGTCAAGAAAAATACCAAGACTGTGCAATTTGTTGTCTAGATCGTTTGTGATGCTGCAATAAAGATCGTTTATAGCCATATATGTATGGATGGATGGATGGATGGATGGATGGATGGATGGATGGATGGATGGATGGATGGATGGATGGATGGATGGATGGATGGATGGATGGATGGATGGATGGATGGATGGATGGATGGATGGATGGATGGATCTGCACGTCGTATACGGTTCCGATAGGATACAATTACGTCATTAATAAAGAACTCAAACCACAAATTACGTAATCTGAGAACCGCGCCATCTAGTTACTTTTGTTTTTGTGAGTTACTCAGTTCAACAGATTTATAACTAGCATTCAAACTATTCACTAAATATTTACCAAATATAGTGTACTTAGTGGCCACTGTGGCGTGACCCCTTCACTCAGATATACATCGTGTTATAAATAACCGGACTGAAAGTGCTATAATGTTTGTTAATGGATTATCTTAACACCAATAAATGTTACTATTATGTGAGATATATGCGTACGAAATATTTATATCAGCTGTTTAAACACCAAGGGAATATAATATTACAATTTACGTTGTGAGTTTTAATTCCTTTCAGATAATTATTGTATTGTCTGGTTGGTTTCTGGTTTATTTTACATGAAAATCTAACAAATTGAGACAAAAATGTACACCAAGTTATCTATACAATAACTAACCACTGATACATTTATGATTTCTCAAAATAACCCCTCAATACTTGCAAAATATTAAATAATTCACAAAATAATACAGCTACAAAAGTACCAATCACAAGCGTTGTTACTTTCTACGTGAGCCTTGTGGTTTGGTAGCAACATCTACACCGTGTACGTTATAACACGAGGTCGGGCTGCACTCAACATGAGAATATAGTGAATGTACAAGTACGTTGTGGTTGAAGGGCGCACAGCACTAAATCACTCCTCGTTTTGTGTAATGGTAGTAAGTTCCGGCAAAAACAAAAAACGATTTTGTGATTAATGGGGTCCTTTGGGAATCAGTTTGGCGTGAGGATAGCATTTCATAATTAAAATGAAAGATGATTCTCTTGTACTTTGATCAGGATATTGCAAAATATTGATTTTCGATTGTATTGAAAATTTATCACGTGGATGAACACACGTGATCGGAGGCGGTTAGAAGGCGAGCGTACGGGCTGAAAATAGGGGTGGCGCTGTTTAAATGATCGTATCGTAAAATCTAATTGGAAGGTGTAACAATTCTTGACGATTTTATGAAATTTGAATGTTTGTTTATTAAAATAAATCATTCGAGACATTCCAAAAATGGTTACTAAGGGCCCAAATTAGCGACTCTTTTAGCCCTATTTTACACGTAATCCAATAGGCGGTTTATTTAGTGCTGTGCCCCCTTGTAACACGCAGTGGTGACACTCGATTTATATCGATTGCATTGATTTTGAGTCTATAAAAGAGTTAATTTTCTTACAAATTTGGAGCAAAAACGGTTGAAGAGCATCATTTTACTACACATTTCCTTTTTTTTGATTTTACTCACAATAATGGACCCCCTCGCCATGGTTATCCGATTATAAACCTACATATCTATGCTCGTTTTATCAATCAAGGGCTTAACAAATAATAAAGTTCAAATAAATGTTTTTAAACCCATTTGTCATTGATATCAAATCATGTCAGGGGGGGGGGGGGGGGGGGGGGGGGTGACCAGGTTTAATTTGGGCCTAAATTAAGACAAAAATGAGGCTTTCAAAGTATCAAAATGTCAATAACAGTACTCTGGGCAATTCCCTAGAGGATATAACCCCAAAAAAATTACATTGTGAGTTTACCTGACATACGATACATTATGCGTGACAGATAAAAAGACAATTTAGGCCTATTATTATTTCAAAATTGAAACGTTTTTTACCCATACCCCTATAATTCGGCAATTTTGGACCTACAATTTTTACATTTGCATCTAAGGTTTAGTATAGGGTGAGCACGCCATTGCGTAATCAGTTTCATGGTTCATTGGGTTTTAAAACATCGCATATATATACTTTTAACATAATATGAAACATAAATAGTCTCATTAACATCTCATGATGAATGAAAGAGATTATAAAAACATAGAAATTCTGCAAAATAGCCTTAAAGTGCCCAAAATTCGAACATTAGAAATTGAGTATCGATGCGTTAATAAACATAACTTTAGTTAGAGGTGGTGTTTAAATTAACTATATGGACAGTTTATCTTGATATTACTTGGTGTTTACAAAAATGCCAAAAAAAATTATTTTTATTTTTTTATTGTGTGTTATAAGGGCGCACAGCACTAAATCACTCCTCGTTTTGTGTAATGTTAGTAAGTTCCGGCAAAAACAAAAAACGATTTTGTGATTAATGGGGTCCTTTGGGAATCAGTTTGGCGTGAGGGTAGCATTTCATAATTAAAATGAAAGATGATCTCTTGTACTTTGATCAGGATATTGCAAAATATTGATTTTCGATTGTACAGACTGTAACAAAAAAAGTTATACAATCGCAATTTTATTTTTAATTCAATGTTAAAATCATGCAATGTCAAAATCTCTTACACTCTGTGTTAAGTTCCGTTTTGGCTACCAGAATCATTTTATTTGGTCTTTTTAACTACTTGCGTTTAAAAGTTATGACCAATCTACAAAGTCGTCTAGAAATCGGGTTGGGCCACTTTCACAATAATATCATACAATCTTGCTTGTATAAATTAAATGGTTAGGGTATCATGCAAGGAACATTAGAGAGAACAATATAATTCGTTTTTCAAATAGTTTTTATTTCATTTGAATAAATCAATTCATAAAATAAATAAATTATATTTCTAAAGACCTAACCTTCTTTGTAACACTTTTAACCACTTGAAACGAACCATTGTTGTCTAACAAGAGCGCTCTACTGCTATTGTTCCTGTTCGATCCCATTCATATTCATCCCAGTGATTTTAGCATTGATTAAACCAAAGTGGCCCAGGTGATTTCATGACTACTTTAGACAATTGATCGTATCTCTGCTTACCGACCATCGATCGTCATGAAACAAAGCTTATTTGAAAGCCAAGAAAATTTCCCTTGCAGGCCATTAAAACTCGAAACAGAAGTTCTACGGGAGATATTTTTAATATTTTTTTTCAAAACTGTATAACTTTTTTTGTTACAGCCTGTATTGAAAATTTATCACGTGGATGAACACACGTGATCGGAGGCGGTTAGAAGGCGAACGTACGGGCTGAAAATAGGCGTGGCGCTGTTTAAATGATCGTATCGTAAAATCTAATTGGAAGGTGTAACACTTCTTGACGATTTTATGAAATTTGAATGTTTGTTTATTAGAATAAAGCATTCGAGACATTCCAAAAATGGTTACTAAGGGCCCAAAATAGCGACTCTTTTAGCCCTAATTTACATGTAATCCAATAGGCGGTTTATTTAGTGCTGTGCCCCCTGAATATTGCTAAAGCGGGCTAAGTACAGCGGAGCTGAAAAGGTGAAAATAAAAGCAAATATAATAATATGTATTTATAGACACTAGCGACAATGCAAATGCTAGTGACAAAGAAATTGCAGTAATTTATGATTGGCTGTGAACCAACTGCGACTTTGCTTCTCACGCGATCAAGAATAGACCTGAATAGTTTTATATTATCACATTTTCATATATGCAATATGCGATAGATCGTGATACGACAAATTGTTTTCAATTTACCTATCAGATTACCATCTAACCGTGACAATGCAATCAAATCGCTGTCGTGCGAAATTAAAATCAAGTATTTGTGATATTGGTTGAAAAGTAATCGTAGTAGTTTGTATGTTGAAAGGAGCAAATGATGTCACGGGCTACGAAAGTTGACGGCTTTGTGTTATGGAATTTATGGATTCCGAAACTACTCGAAACTGGCGACAAATTTATACATGCGCAGTATAGGAGTTACCCGTTCCGAGTTTCTTATCATCCCTGGACAGATCTTTTAAACGGTTGACAGAATTAGCCTGCCTCCATAAAGCTAGCCATGGGTTCTATCACACCTATAAACTTACAGGGAATGCATGTATGGTGCACAACAAACACACCACAGTTTTGTATACACCCAGTAATGTATGTGTTATTGTTTCCCATTACCAAACATGGTGCTAAGAGAAACAATGTGAACCACCTACCGTTACCTTATGAATATTCATTAAATATTCCAAACACACCACTGAATACTTCACTTCAGCAGCAGCTGTGCCAAGCAAGCTTGATTTCCATTGGAGGCCAAGTTGAGTTATTCATTCTTCCTACATCATACGTATTTGTACTATCTATCTTTATGCTGAACCTTACGTGAATCCCATATCAATTCTGGTGACAAAGTGGATTCACCGGGTAGCTTATCTGTTTGAATAAAGAGGTAAGTTTCATTCTTTTTAATGATTTCTTTGCCCAACTATGTTTATACTTAGTTCTCTTTTTAAATACCATATATTTACATTAAAATAATTTAAATTAAAATGGTGTTATTCAAACATAAAGGGTGTATACAGGCTGTCCCAAAATGATTAGTACCCATCGATGCCCAAAGTTCAATCATTTTTGTCATCATCAAAATCGATGGGATTAGGTCCGCTGTTTTTACATCATCTTTTTCATACTGTACTATTTTATTAGAATTTTAGATCATGAATATCGCATTTATCAAACTCAAAATACACTCCATTATGTAAAACATGGTGATTTTACCTTTTTGACAAAGTGCTAAAAAAATGGGTATGCTATTACAGCTTGTTTGAAAGAAACTGAATGGGTTTCTCATAATCTCTTGTCTTCTCAATATAATCTTGTGTGCCTTTCTGTTGTAACTGTTATTAGTTATGGGTGTTCACATCATTATTAATTATATTCCTTAATTCAATTTAACGGGTAATAGAAGTTTGTCACACTTGAGTGACCCCGTGCATTGTTTTATTTGACAAGTGTTTAGCGACTTCTAAATGAAGTGGTATTTGGTGAATCACCAGATTTCATTTTCACGTTGTATAATGGATTTCGTGAGATTAAACACTAAGGGACTATTATCATTTTCAACAAGTTTGTAGGAAATTGCATCCCCAATGTGAAAAAGAAGTCTACGCCACTGCTAATTACCCATGACCACGTATTTACCTGTTTAAATGTCCCTCAAGTTTAGCCTCAGAACTAGCTCATTATAGAAACAAAGCTTGGGGTAGCTCATGCGTGACGATCCATTTTTACTCTTCAAATTGAATCAAAATGAAGAAGTATTAATGGTTTGAACAACAATATGATACAACAGCAGTTTAAAATAAAAAGGAACCAAAGCTATTAGCAGACAAGCGATTGAGAGAATGTATTAGTTTCTTTCAAACAAGCTGTTTAAAACACGTTTTTTTGCACTTTGCCAAAAAGGTGAAATCACCATGTCTTACACAATGGAGTGTAACTTCAAGATAATAAGTCCGATATTCATGATCTAAAATTCGAATAAAAGGGTAGAGTATAGCAAATATGATACAAAAACAACGGATCTAATCTCATTGATTTTGATGATGAAAAAATGTATTGAACTTTGGGCATCGATGGGTACTAATCATTTTGGGACAGCCTGTACAAGCATGGCCTGGAATTGCGTACAAAACTTAAGGTTACTAGGGTTAGAGTTAGGTGTTGGGTTAGGGTTATGGTTATGGTTATGGTTATGGTTAGGGCAGATTGTGAATAATTATAATGAGCATTATTACTAGCGACCCTTTTGACTAGCGAATTTGACCCGCTGTTTTCATCGTGTATATATGTGTAAGTTGGTATGATGTTGATGCCTTGGCAGGGTCTTATGACCATTTCTAACGACAACAACCATAAGTGCCTAATGGAGGCAAGTAAACCAAGCGATCTGGTTTTTTTTTTCGCTCTTATAATTAAGTTTGACTGATTTAGGAATGACTTTCCAGTACCCATGAATTTATTTTACCATTTTTTATCCATAACAGAACATTCATAATCCATAACGAAAACCTGCTTCAAATTCTTGTTTTAAGCACAAGTGTTTTAAACAATTACGAATGGGTGTTAATTAATTTGGCAATGGGTCCAAACGGGTACAAATGGGTCCAAATGGGTCCAAATGGGTTCAAAATATATCAAAATGGGTCTAAATGAGTCGAAATATATTGAATCTGGTCGAAATGTATCGCAGTTTGTCTCAAAATGCATACAAAGTGTAAATGTTAATATTACGCAAAACGTGCTAACAAAGAATTAATCGCAGCTACTAAATGTATTATGAAAATATATATTTAGTTTTAATAATGGGATGTATGTATTAGTAACTCATATTTAGTATTTTTGCTTTGTCAACGTACTTAAAATCCAAAATGGCCCCCAAAATGGCCGCTGTAAATGTATAAATAGTCTACATGAGTGTATGATAATCCAAAATGGATATTGTAAGAGTGTATCATTTTCACCAAATAGTATGTTCTAAACTGCTAAGCTATTGCTTTTAGATATAGGGCCCACCGCTGTGACAATTTTGATTCTGTATCACTTTCCATGGCTGCCAGAATGGTTAAGTTGATGTTAAATGACCTAAAACAATTGTTTTGTATACAGTCATAAAAAAGTAACTAAGCAGGTAATAAATGAACTCTTAAAATACAGGCTGTCCCAACAATGATTAGTACCCATCGATGCCTAAAGTTCAATAAATGTTTTTCATCATCAAAATCAATGAAATTAGATCCGTTGTTTTTCTATCATATTTGCTATACTGTACCCTTTCATTAGAATTTTAGATCATGGATATCGGACTTATTTTAGGAAGTTACACTCCATTGTGTAAGACATGGTGATTTCACCGTTTTGGCAAAGTGCAAAAAAAAAGTGTTTTTAAACAGCTTGTTTGAAAGAAACTAATACATTTTCTTAATCTCTTGTCTTATCTTAGTTTAGTTTAGTTTTATTTGGCATATCAAGACACAGAGATACAATACATCAGATCAAATATACAAATCTTAAAAACTTACAACAATTAACACAACATATTAATACAAGAAAACATATAATGCCAAGGATAGCCCAAGAAAGCTCTAAAAAGGGCTTATTTCCATTGGGGTCCTAGCCTGTTTGGTCAAAAACAAATTGAAAGTTACTCTAAATGACGTAAACAAAGTGGTATACTTTCTTTGTGGCAGGAGACTGGGAAACGAAATCGCTTAGGTTTGAATTTCAGATGCTTTACCACACAGAAAACTTTTCTGAGTCGAGCGACTCGCTTACGTGAGTATTCATTTTGTCCGTGAGGCGACCCACTTTCAGAATGTATGCGAGTCATATTACACACTTTAAGCGAGTCAAATGACCCATGTAAGTAGGTATAATTGGTATGAAAGTGGGTCATTGGTAATTGATTGACCCACTTGTGCGAGTCACATTACTCACTGAAAGTACAAATGTCTCAAGTGACCTATTTAAATAGGTCAATTGACCTGCCTACGTGGGTCACATTACTCACTTAGGTGGGTATTCATTTTTGTCCGTTCAACAATCGAGTGAGTCAATGGACACACTTCCAACTCAAAGTGAGTCAAATGACTCGGATCTGTTAAACAATTCCAGTGAGTCAATGGACACACTTCAAAGTCAAAGCAAGTCAAATGACTCAGATCTGTTTAACAATTCCAGTGAGTCAATGGACACACTTCAAACTCACAAAGCGAGTCTAATGACTCACATCTGTTTAACAATTCCATTGAGTCAATGGCCACACTTCAAACTCAAAGTAAGTCAAATGACTCGGATCTGTTTAACAATTCAAGTGAGTCAATGGACAGTTGGACACACTTCAAAGTGAGTCAAATGACTCGGATAGATAATTCCAAATGATACACCCATTGCAAAACAAAGGAGAATTTATGTCAAATTTGGTTATATTGCCGAATCAGATATGAATTTACTAGGGTCTAGTCATTTTGATTAAAAAAATCTAGTCACATCAATCATGCTACATGTATAATTTGACTAGAGATATCTAGCCCCATTCGACAAGAATTTAGTCAAGTTGACCACAGATCTCCAAGTAAAATAAGATTTTTCCTAGTTCTGGTCATTATGACTAGAATATTGTCATTAAGGCTGTAGTGATGAAAAGATGCCACAATCAGCAACTCCTCTTAACATGTTTCATCAGTTAAAGCTTTGGCAAACTGCAAAAACCCAGGGAAACATGGGTGCTGGGTATTTTCCATACCTGCAATAAATGTCATGGCAAGAAGAGGCTAATTATAATATAAATACACAACACTTCAAACATTTGGCATGACTCATCAATTTATTGACATTTTTTTGATACCAACTGGTCAAAGTTATGTGTGGCTTTATATTCTTGTGTTGCCTGAAATATATTTCTTATTTCAATTTCAAATGTATTCTAAATCAAAACTCTAATTTTGATTTCAGTTCAATTCAATTCAAATTTATTTGTACAGTTGATAACTTCTTTCCAATAACTTTGGATGTTTGTTTTTCTTGGAGGCCGAGTTGTCTTGTGGACGAGTTGTATCGAAGGCTGAGTTGTGTTGGCCGAGTTGTCTCGAAGGCCAAGTTGTCCTGGAGGTAGATTTCTGGAAGTGGAAATACAAAACAGTAAGATATAATTAAATACTTGGTAGATACTTCCAAAGTCAAAGTATTTTTCCATTAAATAATCATAGGCTGCCTTTGATGCTGTGCATAATATCATCCTCTCCTCTGTTGAACAGACTTCTGATGTATCAAGAAATGATTGTCACTTGCCACGTCTAATATTATTATCAAATGGTTACAATAGGGTTGAACAAAGGTTTTTTCTTCTTATTTATAATTTTTTATTATCATTTCTTCCGCTGAAAAGATCACATACATCATAAAACAATTCAAATATACATGTGGTGATACAAATTATATTTACTTAGGGGGCACATTCATGTATAAACAAATTTTATTTAGATTGAACGTATTTAGTATTCTATGTTGCACAAAGTTGTTTCTTCCCCAGGAGCAAGGTTTTGAGCTTAACAATTCCCCACCTACATTTACAGGTTTGATAAAAATCAGATTACAATGTTAGCTATAATAGTGTTGTTTATATAGATATATACCAGTACCATAGTAATAATTTGACATTTTGGATAATTTTAGGGGGCATGAAGAAAAAAATGATGTGCGCGAAGCGTGGATATTTTGTTTTTGGCATTTTACGCTAAATTGTCAAATGTTGACTAATTTAGTAAAAAAAGTGTGCGAAGCTTGAAAAAATTGCCTTTTCTATTTGCTCTTATTTTAACTTAAATTGTTTTTTGGGTGTTTTTTTTTTTTGGGGGGGGGGGGCAAAGTGGGGGATGGGGCACAAAACTATTTTTGGGGGAAATGCCCCTTGCCCCCCCCCCCCCCCCCCCCCCCCCCCTGTAGCACCGCTACTGGGGAGACAAAAAAATAAACACGTTAGTATACCTGTGCAACCACAACTCATAACCCAAAGTTGCAATTTTGTTCTCTTCATCTTTTTTTTCACCCTTTTCCCCAATAGTTATTCTTTTACCAATTGGCATTATTTCCCCAATTCTGCTCATTATTTCCCGGGAGCGGTGCTCCCTGCTCACACACTTTGTGCAACCCTGGACGATGATGTGGATGGCAATTTATTTAATATTTATTTAAAATTCAACACCTACCTTTATTGACATCTTCGGTCACCCTGGCGAAGATTTGGTAACTACACTTGATGCCTTCGGATTATGTTCACTTCACCATCACTATGTCAGTACGAGTACAAACACATGTAGTAGGCTTTTACTGTAAAATAAATGCAGTTAGTAAAAAAATATTAAAATAGGCTTAGATCTGAACGTAATGTGTTTTGTCAGTGTCGTTTTCTGCGCAAAGTATTTGTTACAATGTTCACACTCATAGGGCATTCATAGTGTAAATGACATCACTGATCAATGTTTGTTTTTCCATTTCCTTACATCTGAACGTAATGTGTTTTGTCAGTGTCGTTTTCTGCGCAAAGCATTTGTTACAATGTTCACATTCATAGTGTAAAATGACATTACTGATCAATGTTTGTTTTTCCCTTTGTAAAGCTGGATAAGCTATCGAACAAAAGGATAAGTAGAGGAGTGGGATAATGGCCAATAACACAATACAGTGGATGATGTAATATAGGAAGCTGGAGAACACAGGCAGACTGAGAAAAGTGGGGTGGAGGACCTTGAATGTCCTAAGTGCAGGTCAAGATAGCAGGCTGAGCAAGAAAACAAGAAATTACAGGGAGGGAGTGTTTGAAAACCCCAAGAAAATATAACCTAACCAAAATGGGACCACTGGCTACCAACCAAACACTCCCGAGAACGAGCCCAATCTAGGTGGGACTGCACACAGACCGATCAATCTGTTGTTTTGATCGCCCTGCCCCCAGACAAGGAAACAGTGTATACTCTGTTTGGCCATCTCGAGACAGTGACGTAACTGAACAGGTGCAGCTTTTACGCACGCGTGTGTATCTTCCGCCTTTCAACGCTCGTGTTTGTACGCCAGCGCCGCGAGTATGCGCGCGCGTTATGTGATGCAATTAGTAGAATACGTAGTTACGTCACTGTCTCGAGATGGCCAAACAGAGTATAGTGTATTCTCTTTTTCTTCGTATTTTCCTTTCCATTTTGGTGTTCCTTGTATAAATTGTTCCCCACCCCCACCATTGCAGTTGGGTTAGTGATCTTTTACATATGCTACTTTTACATTTTATCACTTCCATCCCTTTGGGATCCTGTTGCGGTTTTTGTGTTTGATCTGTTGGGACTCCCGTCTTACCATTAATAAAATAGGCTTAGATCTGAATGTGTTTTGTCAGTGGCGTTTTCCGAGCAAAGCATTTGTTACAATGTTCACACTCATAGGGCATTCATAGTGTAAATTACATCATAGATCAATGTTTTTACAATGTGGATGGCAATTTATTAAATATAAAATTTATTTCAAATTCAACACCTACCTTTATTGATGTCTTTAGACGGGCTTCAGACATCATGGTAAAGATTTGGTAACTACACTTGACGGCTTCGGTTTATGTTCACTTCACCATCATGTATGTCAGTACGAGTACAAACACATGTAGTAGGCTTTTACTGTAAAATAAATGCAGGGATCAGTACAAAATTATTCAAATAGGCTTAGGGAGCGTTCATAAATACTTTGGTGGGCGGTGGAGTGGCTGGCAAATTTTATTTTTGGTACATCACCACTTTTTGAAACCCCCCTTTTCTCGCTATGCCTAATTTTTTTTACCCCCCCCCCTTTCTTGATAACTGAACCCGAATTTGTTGACCCCCCCTCAACTTATCATTTCCCTGACCTCTTGTCAAGGTCAAGAAACATAGTTAATATATAGTTATACTATTTTACATAAAGACCTTATTGCTGTGATTTACTAGAGCATATTCTCAATTTTATTAGAAACATAGGCCGGTACATAATATTCTAGTCTGTACATGGGCACAGCATGGAGGGCAGAAGATACAAAATCTGGAGCGAGTCAGGATCACTCGCACATTTTTACCAGTGGCATGTTATCAGGGGTGGGGTCTCCATTCCCCAAAGACTTCACACACAACTTTTGCACGATTATCTGTTCTTGAAAGACATGCATGTGTAGCGCAAATTCTTTTCTGCTTTTTATTTCATTTACATGAAACTGACCATGCTAAAGATGATATTCCTTGACCTGCGCGAGCGAGCGCGTAGCGGGCGATAAAATTGCTATTTTATACTACATTTGGTTTCAATTCCCACTGACTGACGTTTTGAAATGGGATATAAGTAAATATTTAAACTTCTCTGAATCGGTGTAATTCCCCCTGAATGAGTCAAAGATGGTGGGGTAAGGTGGGGGAGGGGGGGGGGGGGGGGGGGGGCTCCCCTACCCACACTCCACCCTTTGGACAATCCATAGCACCACTGCTCTTTTACCTGAAGTTGGAATTTTGGACAGCCCTCAATCCTCGAGAAAAGAATTGGAAGCAGATTTTCTTGCAGATTTACATTTCTGATCATAAATCATAAAATACATTCCAAGTTACAGGCCGATACGATTCCTAATTACTTCAAAATCATGGTTTTATAGAGTGAAAATTAACATTTATGATTATGATCAGAAATGTAAATCTGCAAGTAAAGCTGCTTCCAAAAAAGATGTTGAGGATTGACGGCGTCTCCTGGAAAAGATATTGACTTGCCACCCCCCCCCCCCCCCACACACACACCCCCACACACTATGGAAAGGTATGGCTGCTGGCTGCCGCACCTGGCCCGTCACCCACCTGTACAGATGGGGATCCCTCTCTATATTTGTATGCCATCACAACATTGTGTGAGTGTGAATCCGGGTTTGAAATTTTAAATTTCACTGAAACCTATGAACAAATAGTGTGCATAGGTAAGCAGGGGTCAGGCGGCGAAGGCCCTAGAAAATGTTGACATTAACGAGTGTTCACACTTCTTTTGACCCCTATAAGGGTTTTCAAAACTTTTTTGACCCCCCTTTGCAGAGTATCAACATTTTTGGAACCCCCTATAATTTTCCAGCACGCCATACCAACCAAAAGCAATAAACCATAAGTGTTTATGAACGCTCCCTTAGATCTGAATGAAATGTTTTTGTTAGTGGCTTTTTTCGCGCAAAGGATTTGTTACAATGTTCACACTCAAAGGGCATTCATGTAAATTGACATCACTGAGGAATATTTGCAATGTGGATGGCAATTCATTTAAACTAAATTTATTTAAAATTCAAACACCCACCTTTCTTTATTGACATCTTCAGACACCCTGGCACTGGCGAAGATTTGGAAACTACACTTGACACCTTCGGATTTTGTTCACTTTACCATCACTACGTCAGTACAAGTACAAACACATGTAGGCTTTTACTGTAAAATGAATACAGAAGTTAAAAAAAATTAAAATATAGGCTATGAATGCAGATGTTCACATTCTATAGTTGCTAACAATAATAACATGAGCCTTGATGTGATTAGGAGGTTTGTATACTAGTAGTCTATTTGTGATGAGATCGTACTGTTTGCAACAGAGGATGCGGTTTGCACGTTGATGCAATATTGACCAGGACAGTGGCGTAGCTCAAGGGGGGGCGGGGGCAAATGTCCCCCTGACAAAAAAAACCCATTTGGGCCCCCGCCCCCCACCCCCTAAAAAAAAGGTGGGGGGGGGGGGGGGGGGGAGAAAAAAAGGAAATAGAAAAAAGTTGAGAAAAAATACCAAGGTTATTAGCCAAATTGAAGGCTTTTTTTTTTTGACTGTGCAATTTTTTATTGACTGTGCAAATTGAAAAATTGAAAAAAATCCTAGCTACGCCACTGGACCAGGAAGTAATCTATTTAAATGTTTTTCTTCTGTATTCAGTTTTATTATTCAACAACTGTGCTGTGTTTTCTGAAACAATAATACAGAGATAAACAATACTAAATACATGCACATAAATGGGGATGGATAAACGGCGAGTTATGGGGCGGTAAGTTATGGGAGAGTTACGGTAAGACCAGCCGGCGAGTTATGGTAAGACCACCCGGTGAGTTACGGTAAGACCAATCTGGCAGTTACGGTAAGACCAATCCGGCGAATTACGGTAAGACCAGCCGGCAAGTTAAGGTAAGACCAGCCGGCGAGTTACGGTAAGACCAAGCCGGCGAGTTACGTTCAGACTAGCCGGCGAGTTACGGTAAGACCAGACGGTGAGTTACGGTAAGACCACACGGCGAGTTACGGTAAGATCAGCCGGCGAGTTACGGTAAGACCAAGCTGGCGAGTTACGGTAAGACCAAGCCATTTTGACATTATTTAGACAAAAATTGGGCAAAATTTGACGCAGGAAGAAAAAAAATCTCCTGACCCGCTTGACCTACAGAGATGATCTTAGTATCATTTTATTCCGGAAGTAGAGAGACATTCATTTCTGCACAGAAATCCCTACCTATAGTGTGATTAAAAATTGAACGAACACCACGCATGCAGCACATAGATGATCGCGCCTGAAAATGTCATGCTCATGGTTATCCGCGCTTAACGCAATGTATGCAAAACACTGCTTTAATATGTTTGTTCAATTATAAATCCGCCTATAATATTATTAGTAGTCCGATAGTACTAGTATAGGCATGATCATAAAATGTTGAAAATAAAAAGATGTCTTTGAAAATGGAATAGGCCTACATGGAAAAAAAGTACTTTACAATACAAAATGATGGTTCAACCATGGACTTATTATAAGTCCATGTCTGCAGGCTGAATAATCACAAACTTTTAACCAAAAAACTGGTCAAGTCATGCAAATTTTAAACCATTTTAGCTTAAATCGGCTTTACTTTCATGTTGTCTAGTTGCTTGTGTGTGGTTAGTTAGACATCATTGAATACATCCCAGCCCGTTTCTTCCTTTTTCACTGGATTTAAAAGTGGTAATCATACTATGATTCATAGTTTTCCACAAATTTTCAAAAAAAAAGTCGCCCTGTGTAGTCAATGATATGAACAGATCCCTAACTAGTAATGTCTAGTCCGGCAGCAGGGATAACAGCGTATTTCCTTGCGAATGACAATATATTTATATTTCGTCTTTATAAATGTAATGTTCCGGTGTATGGTTGGAATCCAAGCGCTAGCTTCAATCAACCAATGCAAAGCTTCCGAATTCTGAATCAGAAGCAAAATTCATGAAAATGACTTGATCCCATTCCTAGCAGGTGTCCGAATTGTCTAGCCCTGGCAAATTTGCCAGTGCACTGGCAAATATGCCCGCTAAGTGGGCATATTTGCCAGTATTTACAGTTAATCCAAAAGTAGCGCTTCCATACAAAAAATGGCATATTCTACCCTTCATATATCAATTGTTTAACTCAATACCTAAATATTTTGTGTCACTTCAAAAAAATTCTTGGTTGCGTTTTGCCAGAAAAATGATGACATTTCAGTTCAATGTTCCGGTGTATGGTTGGAATCCAAGCGCTAGCTTCAATCAACCAATGCAAAGCTTCCGAATTCTGAATCAGAAGCAAAATTCATGAAAATGACTTGATCCCATTCCTAGCAGGTGTCCGAATTGTCTAGCCCTGGCAAATTTGCCAGTGCACTGGCAAATATGCCCGCTAAGTGGACATTTTGCCAGTATTTACAGTTAATCCAAAAGTAGCGCTTCCACACACAAAATGGCATCTTCTATCCTTCAAATATCGATAGCTGAACTTTATACCAAAATATTTTGCGTCGCTTCAAAACAATTCAGGGTTACGTTTTAGAAGAAGATGCAATTTCAGTCATTTTTGGCAAAAACTATTTTTGAAATTTCATTTTCAAGCTCTCATTGAAAGTGCACTATAACATTAACAAACAGGGAATCCTCTACGCTTAGGGCCCCCCCCCCCCCCCCCCCACAAAAAAAGAAGAAGTTGTGTTGCCCTCAAATGCCAAATATTAAAAATTGGGTCGGTCAGTCTGATTTTTGAAAAATAATTTTTCAAATATTTTTCAATTATTTTATTTAATTTATTTTTTTGGCTGACAAATATATGCTTTGTGTCAAGACAAAATTGGTATAGGCCCATTTGTCAATTTAACTAATGTTTCTAAAAAAAACATTTTAAGCTTACTTATTTATTTCAAGCAAGAAATAGTAACATTTAGACACTTTTAATCAAATTTAAATCTAAAAAAACCACCCTATTTTTTTACGATTTTAGGGTCGGTCGCTGAGGGCAACACAACTTTATTTTTTTGGCCTTATTATGTACTAATTGGTGTACATACACCAATCCCCTCCCCCACCACAAACCCCTCTCACCCCCATCCCACATGCACAAACCCACTCAACCCCAACCACAAACCTACTCCACTTTCCCACAACCTCCCCTCCCCGCTCACCCCATGCCACCACAACCCCCTCCACAAACCCCTCCCCTTCCCATCCCCACCACAATTTCCACAAACCCCCTCCCTTCCCATCCCCACCATAAACCCCTCCCCTCCCATCCCCAACAACAACCCCCTCCCTTTTCCATCTCCACCACAAACCCCTCTCCTTTCATTCACAAAACCCCTCCCCCACCACAAACCCCACTCCTTTCATTCACAAAACCCCTCCCCCACCACAAAACCCCTCTCCCACCACAAACACCCTACCCACCACGGCCTAACCTCCCCACCCCACGGCCTACCCTCCCCACCCCACGGCCTACCCACGCCACCACAACCACCTCCCCATCACAACCCCCCACCCTAAACCCCTCCCCTACCGCACCACAAACCCCTCCCCACCACAAAACCCCTCCCCGACCAAAAACACCGTACCCACCCCACCCTAGGCCAACCCTTCCCACCATAAACCCTCTCCCCAGGGCCGTCCCATTTGCCACCACAAACCCCTGCCCTCCACCACAACCTCTCCCCACCACTAATCCCCTCCCCAACCACAAACACCCTCCCCATCACTAACCCCTCCCAACCACAATCCCCCATCACTAACCCATTCCCAATCACAAACACCCTCCCTAAGCTATAACACACCTCAACCCCCCCCCCCCCCCAATACCAAAATGTTGCGCCGCCCATCACTACCAAAACTTGTTTACAATAGACAAAACTTTTGCTTGATGCTGAATGGATGTTTCTGACACACCCCTTGTATTTCATTGGCCACAAGTACTCATTAGGCTAGTGGATCCACCCATATATAGTGCTGGGAGATATCAACTTATAATCAAGCCTCTCGGTCTCAAACCCCAAATAACAAAATGTTCTTCATCTCATCAACAAGTATCAGAAATTGCGTAATTCAAACAGGAAATCAAACATAAACCTTACCTCAACAGTTATTCACTCCATTGGAACAATTATTTTGGGTTTCAAACATGAAAAATAGTGAATTTATTACGCATTTTGTCTTGGTGGGAGAATTTGGCCCCTAAATCAGTGGTCGAATTTGTCCACCTGCTAGGAATGATCCCGGACTGAATTTGATGTGCAGCTTTTGATTTTAAAGCACCATGTCATGCAAGGCTACACCTGGCTTGTTGAATATCACACAAGTATGTTTCATGAAATATACATAAATATCGTTTTAAAAACTTACCTTGTTTGACTGCGACCCGGCCGGACTGCAAATAACGTAACAACAAACGATGGCAGCGGCGGAGACTTGCGTGTGAATGTTGTGTCTGGGCTATCCCATAATACTTCGACCAATCACGATTTTTTGAGCGAACTTTACTCACTTGCAAATGAGTAAACGTGTCGAACGACTCATTAAAATCCATTGACTCATGTCTTACGTTTTACATGGGTCAATTCAAATGGGTCAGACTACACAAACCCATCTCACATGTAGTCAACCTGTCGAGTGACCCATTAAAATGCATTGACTCACCTTACGTGGGTAAATTCAAATGGGTCAGAACGCACCGACTCATCGCTTCGCTGGGACACGGTCACTTGACACAGATAGACGGGTAATGTGAGATGACCTACTGCAAATAAGTCACTTGACCCATCTTTGACCCAGAAAAGTTTTCTGTGCATGCGAGGTCTTGTGGCCCAATGGACAAGACAGTTGACAAGCAATCAACAGATCCTGGGTTCGATTCCCGGGCGAGATCGTTTTCCCATTATTGTCTCTTTTCTACCCACGACGGCGAACCTGGTTAAAATATTTATAATTTGTTTAATACCCGTCGTATATGCCTATTATTTTCTATGTATTTCACCTCTACAGGGAGGACGGCACTTGATTTACACTTGTATAGGCTCGAGCTGCTCCGGGTAATACTTGTGGCAGGAGACTGGGAAACGAAATCGCTTAGGTTTGAATTTCAGATGCTTTACCATGCGAGGTCTTGTGGCCTAATGGACAAGGCAGTTGACAAGCAATCAACAGATCCTGGGTTCGATTCCCGGGCGAGATCGTTTTCCCATTATTGTCTCTTTTCTACCCACGACGGCGAACCTGGTTAAAATATTTATAATTTGTTTAATACCCGTCGTATATGCCTATTATTTTCTATATACTTTCTTTTGTTGAACCCTTTATGTGCAACATACATGTAGCCCGATTTATCTGGCTCAGTGGTCGTCTTTTTCATACGGACGTCTTACATTACGCTAATTGTATCATAATTATTATCAAAAATGTCTGGAAATGGAGCAGATCGGTACTTACCAGTCTTACCGGCTCCTAAACATATGCTATCTCATTATGACTCGTAAGAGAGTCAATATTACACCCCATTTGGGGTGTAATGACATTTTTCGAAAATGGGTCCTCAGGTAACCACCCTAGGTGTCAAACTCAATATGACACTTAAGAGAGTCAATATTACACCCCATTTGGGGTGTAATGGCATTTTTCGAAAATGGGTCCTCAGGTAACCACCCTAGGTGTAAAAATGAATATGACACCCCAAGGTGTCATATTTTACACCCATAATGGTGTCAATTTGGTGTTAATTAGTGACAGGGAATTCCGTTTATATGAGAGTACCTTGATCCCATCGCGGACCCATCCACAACGTGAGCCACAACGGGGGCAGGGCGGGCTATATAAAAACATAGATAGGCCAGAACTCCGTGATATCTTATTATACATGGGGGATAGGCCTAAAAGTAAACAAGGACCTGTTAAATAAAGGACCTGCACAGAAAACTTTTCTGAGTCGAGCGACTCGCTTACGTGAGTAATTATTTTGTCCGTGAGGCGACCCGCTTTCAGAATGTATGCGAGTCATATTACACACTTTAAGCGAGTCAAATGACCCATGTAAGTAGGTATAATTGGTATGAAAGTGGGTCATTGGTAATTGATTGACCCACTTGTGCGAGTCACATTACTCACTGAAAGTACAAATGTCTCAAGTGACCTATTTAAATAGGTCAATTGACCTGCCTACGTGGGTCACATTACTCACTTAGGTGGGTATTCATTTTTGTCCGTGAGGCGACCCGTTCAACAATCGAGTGAGTCAATGGACACACTTCCAACTCAAAGTGAGTCAAATGACTCGGATCTGTTAAACAATTCCAGTGAGTCAATGGACACACTTCAAAGTCAAAGCAAGTCAAATGACTCAGATCTGTTTAACAATTCCAGTGAGTCAATGGACACACTTCAAACTCAAAGTGAGTCTAATGACTCACATCTGTTTAACAATTCCATTGAGTCAATGGACACACTTCAAACTCAAAGTAAGTCAAATGACTCGGATCTGTTTAACAATTCAAGCGAGTCAATGGACAGTTGGACACACTTCAAAGTGAGTCAAATGACTCGGATAGATAATTCCAAATGATACACCCATTGCAAAACAAAGGAGAATTGATGTCAAATTTGACTATATTGCCGAATCAGATATGAATTTACTAGGGTCTAGTCATTTTGATTAAAAAAATCTAGTCACATAAATCATGCTATAATTTGACTAGAAATATCTAGCCCCTTTCGACAAGAATTTAGTCAAGTTGACCACAGATCTCCAAGTAAAATAAGATGTTTCCTAGTTCTGGTCATTATGACTAGAATATTGTCATCAAGGCTGTAGTGATGAAAAGATGCCACAATCAGCGCAACTCCTCTTTTAACATGTTTCATCAGTTAAAGCTTTGGCAAACTGCAAAAAACCAGGGAAACATGGGTGCTGGGTATTTTCCATACCTGCAATAAATGTTATGGCAAGAAGAGGC
Source organism: Ophiura sarsii (assembly GCA_035610835.1). Lineage (NCBI taxonomy): Eukaryota > Metazoa > Echinodermata > Ophiuroidea > Amphilepidida > Ophiuridae > Ophiura > Ophiura sarsii. Next base: position 40,698 of record JAYJML010000050.1, on the reverse strand, counting down.
TAATTATAATATAAATACACAACACTTCAAACATTTGGCATGACTCATCAATTTATTGACATTTTTTGATACCAACTGGTCAAAGTTATGTGTGGCTTTATATTTTTGTGTTGCCCGAAATATATTTCTTATTTCAATTTCAAATGTATTCTAAATCAAAACTCTAATTTTGATTTCAGTTCAATTCAATTCAAATTTATTTGTACAGTTGATAACTTCTTTCCAATAACGTTAGATGTTTGTTTTCCTTGGAGGCCGAGTTGTCTTGTGGACGAGTTATATCGAAGGCCGAGTTGTCTTGGCCGAGTTGTCTCGAAGGCCAAGTTGTCCTGGAGGTAGATTTCTGGAAGTGGAAATACAAAACAGTAAGATATAATTAAATACTTGGTAGATACTTCCAAAGTCAAAGTATTTTGCCAATAAATAATCATAGGCTGCCTTTGATGCTGTGCATAATATCATCCTCTCCTCTGTTGAACAGACTTCTGATGTATCAAGAAATGATTGTCACCTGCCACGTCTATTATTATTATCAAATGGTTACAACAGGGTTGCACAAAGGTTTTTTCTTCTCATTTATAATTTTTTATTATCATTTTTTCCGCTGAAAAGATCACATACATCATAAAACAATTCAAATATACAAATTATATTTACTAATGGGGTACATTCATGTATAAACAAATTTTATTTAGATTGAACGTATTTTGTATTCTATGTTGCACAAAGTTGTTTCTTCCCCAGGAGCAAGGTTTTGAGCTTAACAATTCCCCACCTACACTTACAGGTCTGATAAAAATCAGATTACAATGTTAGCTATATAATAGTGTTGTTTATATAGATATATATCAGTTCCATAGTAATAATTTGACATTTGGATTTTTTAGGTGGGCATGAAGAAACAAATGATGTGCACGAAGCGTGGATACTTTGTTTTTGGCATTTTACGCTAAATTGTCAAATGTTGTCTAAATTAACCTAATTTAGTTTTAAAAAAGTGCGCGAAGCTTGAAAAACTGGCCTTTTCATGCTAAAATTGTCGATTTTCTCTTATTTTATTTTAACTTACACCCTTTTTTCACCCTTAATTTTCACCCAATAGTTTTTCTTTTTCCAATTGGCATTATTTCCCCAATTCTGCTCATTATTTCCCGGGAGCGGTGCTCCCTGCTCACGCACTTTGTGCAACCCTGGACAATAATGTGGATGGCAATTTATTTAATATTTATTTAAAATTCAACACCTACCTTTATTGACATCTTCGGTCACCCTGGCGAAGATTTGGTAACTAACACTTGATGCCTTCGGATTATGTTCACTTCACCATCACTATGTCAGTGCGAGTACAAACACATGTAGTAGGCTTTTACTGTAAAATAAATGCAGTTAGTAAAAAAATATTAAAATAGGCTTATATCTGAACGTAATGTGTTTTGTCAGTGTCGTTTTCTGCGCAAAGCATTTGTTACAATGTTCACATTCATAGTGTAAAATGACATTACTGATCAATGTTTGTTTTTCCCTTTGTAAAGCTGGATAAGCTATCGAACAAAAGGATAAGTAGAGGAGTGGGATAATGGCCAATAACACAATACAGTGGATGATGTAATATAGGAAGCTGGAGAACACAGGCAGACTGAGAAAAGTGGGGTGGAGGACCTTGAATGACCTAAGTGCAGGTCAAGACAGCAGGCTGAGCAAGAAAACAAGAAATAACAGGGAGGGGTGTTTGAAAACCCCAAGAAAATATAACCTAACAAAAATGGGACCACTGGCTACCAACCAAACACTCCTGAGAACGAGCCCAATCTAGGTGGGACATGCACACAGACCTATCAATCTGTTGTTTTGATCGCCCTGCCCCCAGACAAGGAAACAGTGTAGTGTATTCTCTTTTTCTTCTTCGTATTTTCCTTTCCCTTTTGGTGTTTCTTGTATAAATTGTTCTCCACCATTGCAGTTGTGTTAGTGATCTTTTACATATGCTACTTTTACATTTTATCACTTCCCTCTTGTATCCCTTTGGGATCCTGTAGCGGTTTTTTGTGTGTGATCTGTTGGGACTCCCCTCTTACCATTATTTTTTTAGTTTTCCGAGCAAAGCATTTGTTACAATGTTCACACTCATAGGGCATTCAGAGCGCGTGTGGTCCAGTGGAGTAGTTGCCGGTCTCATAATCATAAGGTCGTGAGTTCTAGCCCCGCTGGTGCCAATGTGTTTTGTGTCCTTGGGCAAAGCACTTAGTCTACATTGCCTATTGGGGGGTTGCTTTATAGGGGTTATGTATGTTTGTTCATGTTGGTTTATGTCGCAACTTGGCGCTGATTTAGCTGCTGCCTGGACGTTGCATTGTTTATTAATGTATTTGATGATTTGTAATGTTGTTACAATTCAGCCAGTTGGCTGCGATGACAATAAAAGTTAGACCTTTATTATTATTATTAAAATTACATCATAGATCAATGTTTTTACAATGTGGATGGCAATTTATTAAATATATAATTTATTTCAAATTCAACACCTACCTTTATTGATGTTGATGTCTTTAGACGGGCTTCAGACATCATGACAAAGATTTGGTAACTACACTTGACGGCTTCGGTTTATGTTCACTTCACCATCATTTATGGGGGGCGTAACAGAGGTTGATTGTCAGGGGGGCACAGCCAAAAAGATTCCTGGTTAGAATAATTCCGTCCCGGAATTTTTCGTAAAAGGTTGCCCCAAATTTTTTCCCCAGTCACCTTGTGAATTTCACGTAAGTGTGTGTGTGTGTGTGGGGTGTAGGGTCAAAAAAATGTGCACGGTCACAAAATTTCACAGTACAAAAAGCACAACAGTCAACAATTAGGGGGGGTGGGGGGTAGGGTCAAAAAAATTCGCACGGTCACAAAATTTCACTGTACGAAAAGCACAACAGTCAACAATTTGTTGACTGTGGTGCTTTTTGTACTGCGAAATTTTCTTTCTTTCCCCTTTTTTTCTCCTTTTCCTTTTTCTTTTTCCTCCCTTTTTCCTTTCTCTCTCTCTTTTCTTTCCCTTTACTCCTTCTTTTCCTCTTTTCCCTTCCCCCATTTTTCCTGGTGGGTATGTTTGAATTTCCTGCTGAGCACCTTCAGGGGGGGGGGGGGGCCTCCCCTGCCCCACGGCTGTTACACCACTGCCAGTGGGATGTTATCAGGGGTGTGGTCTCCATTCCCCAAAGACACAACTTTTGCACGATTATCTGTTCTTGAAAGACATGCATGTGTAGCGCAAATTCTTTTCTGCTTTTTATTTCATTACATGAAACTGGCCATGCTTAAGATGATATTCCTTGACCTGCGCGAGCGAGTGTGTGTAGCGGGCGATAAAATTGCTATTTTATACTACATTTGGTTTCAATTCCCACTGACTGACGTTTTGAAATGGGATATTAGTAAATATTTAAACTTCTCTGAATCAGTGTAATTCCCCCTGAATGAGTCAAAGATAGTGGGGGGGGGGGGGGGGGGGGGGGGGGCTCCCCTCCCCACAATCCATAGCACCACTGCTTTTTTACCTGAACTTGGAATTTTGAATCAGCCCTCAATTTTCGAGAAACAAATTGAAGCAGATTTTCTTGCAGATTTACATTTCTGATCATAAATCATAAAATACATTCCAAGTTACAGGCCGATACGATTCCTAATTACTTCAAAGTCATGGTTTTATAGAGTGAAAATTAACCCAACAGTTTATTTTTTTACTCTAAATTCACTCTAAATGTTGAGGTAATTTCTAGAATCGTATCTGTATCTTGTGTCGCGGGAGCGCGAGCGAGCTAGATTTACACACGCGTGCGATGTCCAAGTGTGCAGAATTGATCAGATCTGACACCACCAAATTTTGGGCGTGGGAAGGGTTTAATTTGGAAACCTTTTATATAGTTAATCAGCCACGCGGGTTCGTTTGCAGGGCAGAACCATGCGTTTTCGGCTCTATAACGCGAACCAATGACACGGACAATTATTTAAGTTCACAGTTTATTTTCGCTCTCCTTCTTACACAATATATATTTATCACAACGTCGGTTTTATTTTATAACATCCAAACACAATTACAACTAGAAAAACTTTAATTGGATATGGTCAATGGTCAAAGTCTCAACTGTCTGTCCTACTACTGGCCTGGCCTAACCTGACCTGACCTGACCTGACCGACCTTGCAACACAAGGTAAACCCCTATGGAAGAGAAAAGTACACGTTAATTTCCATACATACAATTTTAATGGTCAAAATACCACAATACCGTTACATAAGATACTATTAACAACTATTTTTAAGTAAGACATAGGTGATCTGAAAGCGAGGACTGCCCAGTGCTGCCTTCAATCTGCCTTCAATTCTACCTTCAATACTGCCTTCAATACTGCCTTCAATACTGCCTTCAATACTGCCTTCAATTCTGCCTTCAATACTGCCTTCAATACTGCCTTCAATACTGCCTTCAATACTGCCTTCAATACTGCCTTCAATTCTGCCTTCAATACTGCCTTCAATACTGCCCTCAATTAACAGATCACCACCGTCTTATCTTACCTGGTTATATAACTGGCCAAAATACTATCTACATAGGCTTTACACTCAGCTTGACCCCCCCCCCCCCCCCCCCCCCCCCCAAATGTAAGATGAGTGTTTTTGCCTTACCCAACTTTTTAACTCAACCCTCCCCCCATCGAGCATAACATCGCATGGGTTGAGTTTTTCATCATATAAATATAAATACAATAACAATAGAGGCCTTCGTATGAGTGTTTTTATCCAACCCAGGTTTTTACTCAACCCACCCCCCATCGAGCATAACAATCGCATGGGTTGAGTTTCACATAATAAAAATATAAATACAATAACAATAGAGGCCTACGTATTACACGAACTAAGAATGTGAGTGTAATATTAAGCTTAGATTTTCTTTGGTTATCATCAGGGCAATCATTAATTATGTCATAACGAGTTACAATTTTACTAGCATTTCAAGTAATATGGGCAACTCAACTGCACTAAGTCCTATACTACACTGATCTTACTAATATAGAATGATAATAATCTACCTAGGTTATCCGCTTTCATGAATTTCGACGAAATAACTCATGCACGGACTCCATTGGGAATGATGACTCACATTTTCATAATGCACTTTTATAGAATCTTAAACTACACATTTGCATCGAATATTTATGATACATATATACAAGCACACGATACAAAAAAATAATTAACCTTGATTACCTATGGTATGGGTATCTACTGCAAGAACGTCGTTGTCCTACTGCACTCGGCTATCAATACTCTGTTTATAGGGAGAACACAGAACATCCTGCTATCGTTATTTCCTCGACACGGCATCATACGCGATGTTTACATTTATACCAGTTTGTGGGAATAGAAATATAAGATCCGAGTAGGCCCAACATGTACAATATTTTAGATCATAATTGAAGAACTAAACACTTTGTTTTGATAATAAAACATTAGGCATGTTTTACTCTATCTACTGACAAGCAGGAACCACCTTTATATACCATATCACTTCATGTCTTAACAATTACTTTAGTAGTGAGGAATTTAAAGGAAGGGCATTAATCTTAACCGATGCACAAGAGATATCACTGTTTATAAATAGTTTTAATTCTCCTATCATCATAGGCCTACCCCTCTATAAATACCATCGGTGTTGTTTTAATTCAAGAACACCCTTTTAACATGCTACCGTACTTTCTCTACCACCTATGTATATACCACACGACTTAGACAACTAAGCCTACACCACCCATCGCTTCCAAAATAAATGCGCCCGGAACAGACTATAATTTAATAAATAGTCTGCCACTATTTATAATCTTCAAAACTCGCCACAATTTAAGCAAGTGTCAGCTTACACAACAAATCTTGATCTTATCGCCACACAACAATCCGAAAGGTGTGCTGATTATTTTCCACAGCACAATCTGAATGTCGTTTTTGTATACAATCAAAACAATAAACCGCGCCAGTATGCACCACTATTACTAACATTTTACATCTCCAATTGACTCAACATGCCAACTAATTTTGTATTTGGTACAAATATTTTACTCATCATCGCCCGTACGCACGCAATCTGATACAGCGAATGTTTTTGGAATACACTGTAATTTAACCTGTCCAAAATTCACTTTATAAAATAATTGAATCACAAAGCAGCACCCCGCGCTGTTAAAACTCGCCGCTTTTAAACATCAAAGGCCGCCGACATATGGTGTTTGTGACACACCACTACAAATGGGTGTATCGTTGATACAATAAATAAGCTTAGACAATTATGCTTAGTCACAATTACGGAAGCATAATTTGTATATAAAGTCTAGTTTTATGACTTTTATGAGATACACGGAAATATAAACACCAAAAAAAGGTACTGTATAAAATACTTTAAAGAAAATACTCCCTCATCCCACCACTACAGGCCCGCCCTCTATCTCCTCTACGAGTCCCGTATGTACAGCACAGGTTATCATAATACAACTACCATGACATTTGAGATCAACATGATTTTTAGAATACACAATTATTCTGCTTTTACAATCCAAGTAAAATGAAATGTTTATTTATACACCTTTACAACAAGGCTTCTCATCAATAGACCTACACATAATATTACGGGACTGACTGGGCATTTAACAGCATCACAAGCATGTATGAAATCACCCCACAAATTAATAAAAGGCCTATTTAATAAAATAAACACCTCTATTTTGTGACGATTATTCGGTAATGCACCGAATTAAAATCAACCCTAATATTTTATAATAATATAATATAATACAACCACGTACCTGACACGTTCAGCAGGAAAAGGATGGGTTCGCGACTGTATAATGCATTTACACGAAAGCGAAAATAATAACCTAAGTTTTATTTCCAAACGAGCCGCTTTATATCAGAGAAATCTCTCCGGTTATTTATAAACTCAACCCCATTCATCTCACACACACACCCCTGCACAAAGCATCCCATACACAAAGGTCACTCAATCTACCGCTACATGTCGCGAACTTATTAACCGTACACAGTTACTGTATACATGTATTGTTATGCACTTTACTCAGTTAAGTATCAAATATTGTTTACGGAAACGAACATCGCGTCCGGTCCCATCCATGCACAACGCCTAAGGGTAATTTGACCCCAGACAATCTGAATTTGGTGGTTTTAAACCCATGATAAATTCATCTAAACAGTAATTCAACACTAGCCTATGGTCACCACACAATGCTATAACACATCACTCACATAACTACATACTTTTTATAGCAAATGAAATAGCCAAAAGGAGAAATTTGGGGGGTGTAAAACTCGTAGTGAATTTGATGAATTTCGGAAAATGTCACCTGTTATTGAATACAAGCAGTTACATAATCTTACGTCATGATTCCAAGAACAAAATTGACCATAATTCACACCAAACCTCATAATCTCTCACGTTTTCTTGGCCCAGTACGATCTATAATATAACACAGTACTTACTATGCCAAGATGTCCGACACAAATAGAAGATTTTAGATGGATTCACAAATATAGTATTCACGGTTTCTAGGGTTTTGTTCATCAGATAATTCCCAGCACGCAATTGACTCTTTCGGAAATTTCCAGAAAATAGACGCGAGCCAGCGCTCGTGATTGGCTTATAGGCGTCAGGTGACGCGAAGTTGGTACACCCCGCACAATAGGCCTAACATACAGGTGTTCAGGGTGTCCCAAAAACGGCATTCACCCGTCTAATATGGTTAGCAATTATTATAAAAATAGTAATAATAAAGCGATTCCCGCTACACTTGGAATACATTTATGATTTATGATCAGAAATGCAAGTAAATCTGTTTCCAAAAAGATTCGAGGATTGACGGCGTCTCCTGGAAAAGATATTGACTTGCCACCCCCCACACTATATGGAAAGGTATGGCTGCTGGCTGCCGCACCTGGCCCGTCACCCACCTGTACAGATGGGGATCCCTCTCTAAATTTGTATGCCATCACAACATTGTGAGACTGTGAGTGTGAATCCGGGTTTGAAATGTTAAATGTCACTGAAACCTATGAACAAAATACTGTGCATAGGTAAGCAGGGGTCAGGGGGTGAAGGCCCTAGAAAATGTTGACATTAACGAGTGTTTAAACTTTTTTGATCCCTATAATTAAGGGTTTTCAAAACTTTTTTGACCCCCTTTGCAGAGTATCAGCATTTTTGGACCCCCCCCCCTTATAATTTTTCCACGCCATACCAACCAAAGTGTTTATGAACGCTCCCTTAGATCTGAATGAAATGTTTTTGTTAGTGGCGTTTTTCGCGAAAAGAATTTGTTACAATGTTCACACTCATAGGGCATTCATGTAAAATGACATCACTGATCAATATTTACAATGTGGATGGTAATATATTTAAACTAAATTTATTTAAAATTCAAACACCCACCTTTCTGTATTGACATCTTCAGACACCCTGGCACTGGCGAAGATTTGGAAACTACACTTGACACCTTCGGATTTTGTTCACTTAACCATCACTACATTTTGTACGTCAGTACAAGTAGGCTTTTGCTGTAAAATGAATACAGAAGTAAAAAAAATATTAAAATATAGGCTTTAGATCTGAATGCAGATGTTCACATTCTATAGTTGCTATAACATGAGCCTTGATGTGATTAGGACTAGGAGATTTGTTTAGTCTATTTGTGATGAGATCGTACTGTTTGTAACCCGAGGATGCGGTTTGCACGTTGATGCAATATTGACCAGGAAGTAAAGTTATCTATTTAAATGACTTTCTTCTGTAGTCACTTTTATTATTCAACAACTGTGCTGTATTTTCTGAAACAATAATACAGAGATAAACAATACTAAATATGCACATAAATGGGGATGGATAAACGGTGAGTTATGGGGCGGTAAGTTATGGGAGAGTTTCAGCAAGACCAGCCGGCGAGTTGTGGTAAGACCACCCGGTGAGTTACGGTAAGACCAATCCGGTGAGTTACGGTAAGACCAATCCGACGAGTTACGGTAAGACCAGCTGGCAAGTTACGGTAAGACCAGCCGGCGAGTTACGGTAAGACCAAGCCCGCGAGTTACGGTAAGACCAGCCCGCGAGTTACGGTAAGACCAGCCGGCGAGTTACGGTAAGACCAGCCGGCGAGTCACTGTAAGACCAGACGGCGAGTTAAGGTAAGACCAGCCGGCGCGTTACGGTAAGACCAGCCGGCGAGTTACGGTAAGACCAGCCCGCGAGTTACGGTAAGACCAGCCGGCGAGTTACGGTAAGACCAGCCGGCGAGTCACTGTAAGACCAGACGGCGAGTTAAGGTAAGACCAGCCGGCGCGTTACGGTAAGACCAGCCGGCGAGTTACGGTAAGACCAGCCGGCGAGTCACTGTAAGACCAGACGGCGAGTTACGGTAAGACCAGCCGGTGAGTTACGGTAAGACCAGACGGCGAATTCTGAATCAGAAGCAAAATCATTCCTAGCAGGTGTCCGAATTTTCCAGCCTGGCAAATTTGCCAGTGGACTGGCAAATAGAGTTGTGTCGGTTGAGGCACTGTCAGTTTTGTGCACGGTTTTGGTAAAAACATGTGTGTGGGGCCCCGGGGGTGATGTAACCCAAATAGTAAAATAATCGGCAAATTTGTACTTGTAGTCTACACAAATATGCCCGCTAATATTTGCCAGTATTTACGGTTAATCCAAAAGTAGCGCTTCCACACAAAAAATGGCATATTCTACCCTTCATATATCAATTGTTTAACTCAATACCTAAATATTTTGTGTCGCTTCAAAAAAAAAATTCGTTGCGTTTTGCCAGAAAAATGATGAAATTTCAGTCATTTTGTGGCAAGTTGACATTTGCCAGTATTTACACTTTTACAGTTAATCCAAAAGTAGCGCTTCCACACACAAAATGGCATCTTCTATTCGTCATGTATCGATAGCTGAACTTGATACCAATATATTTTGCGTCGCTTAAAAACAATTCATGGTTACATTTTACTAGGGGGGGGGGGGGGGGGGGGGCACTCAACTTTTTTTTGGGTAGGGGTGTGCCGCCCAGGGTCTCAAAAAGGGGCTACAGAACTGAACGGAGTGGAATTTATGCCGAAAAATAGGGTCTTAAATTCTCAAAAAATAGGTCTTGAGAACTGGCCTATAGTACAATTTTCGATTTATTTTGGTTTAAGAACGCAACATTTTCGAAGAATTGGGGCTTTGGAACACAAAATTGGGGCTTTGGAACGCAAAATTTCGCGATTTTTGAATTTTCAATAAAATTGGGGTCTTAAGAACTGATGCAGGCTCAAAAGGGGGTCATAAGAACTAGCAGCAGAGGGTGAAAAAGGGGGGTCTTCAGCGGGGCACATACCTATACCCTTTTCAAATGTCAGTGCCCCCCCCCCCCCCCCCCCCCGGGATTGTGCCGCCCATCACTACAAAAACTTTTTTACAATAGACAAAACTTTTGCTTGATGCTGAATGGATGTTTCTGACACACCCCTTGTACTATTTCATTGGCCACAAGTACTCATTTAGGCTAGTGGATCCCTAGTGGGTTAGTCTCAAACCCAAAATCACAGAATGTTCTTCATCTCTTCAACAAGTATCAGAAGTTGCTTAATTCAAACAGGAAATCAAACATAAACCTAACCCCAACAGATTTTTACTCCATTGGAACAATTATTTTGGGTTTCAAACATGAAAAATAGTGAATTTATTACGCATTTTGTCTTGGTGGGAGAATTTGGCCACTAAATCGGTGGCCAAATTTGGACACCTGCTAGGAATGAAATTCATGAAAATTACTTGATCCCGGACTTGAATTTGATGTGCAGCTTTTGATTTTAAATCCTCTACAGCACCATGTCATGGCTTGTTGAATATCACACAAGTATGTTTCATGAAATAATACATAAATATCGTTTAAAAACTTACCTTGTTTGACCGCAACCCGGACGGACTGCAACACAATATAACATGACAACAAACGTCCGATGGCCGCAGCGGAGACTTGCGTTGCGTGTGAATGTTGTCATGTTGCCTGGGCTATCCCATAATATTTCGACCAATCACGATTTTTTGAGCGATGTTTACACACTTGCAAATGAGTAAACGTGTCGAAGGCGACCCATTAAAATCCATTGACTCATGTCTACGTTTTACGTGGGTCAATTCAAATGGGTCCAGACTACACAGACCCATCTCACGTGAGTCAACGTGTCGAACGACCCATTAAAATTCATTGAATCATCTTACGTGGGTCAGTTCAAATGGGTCGGAACGCACCGACTCATCATAGGTGAGTCGCTTCGCTGGGACACGGCACTTGACACAGATAGACGGGTAATGTGAGATGACCCACTGCAATTGAGTCACTTGACCCATCTTTGACCCAGAAAAGTTTTCTGTGTGTTGGAGCAAAACATGCATGGTAGAAATACATTTACGTTCAGGCCTAAAGGCCTACTGGAGAGAAATAACTTAATATCAATAGGCCGAAAATAAAAAACGGATGGCTAACACTGACTGGGTACAAAGTGATCATAGTGAGACACCGCCTCCCGCCAACTATACGCTAGGCCCACTATAAAACTTAAAACCCGCTTAATAAAACCAGTGGCGGCGTCGCGGACCTAAATTTATTTATTTAACGTGTTCTACTATGAGAGATTTGACAAATTTTAGGGAGGGGGCGTCCGCGAAGGGGGTTGTGAAATCTATGCCTACACGTGTGTATGAACATACGGGTGGGCCTGTCTGGATTATTAAGGGTACATTGGGTACCTGGAGTATTGGGTATGGAATATTAACGGTACCTGGGATAACTGGATTTTAAGGATGTATGGGGTAGGGCCTACCTGATCAAAGACACCTACCTGAGTGGTTATTTCATGTCTTATTATGGGATACCTATCATAATAGTTAAAGTTTCTGGGTAGGTTTTAATAAGATCCCTGGATTATTAAGGGCGCCGTGGCACCGATAAGGGCACCTGGAGTAACAAAGATCTCTTGCTATTTCACAATAGCCTATACGCTTTGATCATGTTGGGGTAACTATAACATTATTCCCTCCCCACCCTAAATAGGGTATTGAAATTGGGACCGAGATTCAAAGATAGCACAAAACTCAGATTTCTGTGAACAAAGTCTATTTCAAATGAAAAAAAGAATTTAGGGATCTATAATTTTGAACTCATTATCTATGCCTATTTTGCTACAAATCTTGAAGGTGTCTAATTTATATCATAATATTCAGCAAGCGAGTACCCGCTAGTATATCATAAAACAAGGTTCATTCAAATTACCATTGTTCCTAGCCTCGATTATCTGCTACCAACCAATGTTCTTCCTATAATGATAACACAGAATCCATCGCTATCGTTATTGCCCTGACTCGGCATCATACGCGATGTTTACATTTTCACCAATCTCCGAGTAGGCCTAACATGTACACAGCATTTACTCCACAATCTCTGTATATACAGGGTGTCCCAAAATGATAAGTACCCATCAATGCCCAAAGTTCAAGAATGTTTTTCATCATCAAAATCAATCAAATAAGATCCGTTGTTTTTCTATCATATTTGCTATACTGTACCTGTTCATTAGGATTTTCGATCATGAATATCGGACTTATTTTAATGAAGTTACACTCCATTGTGATTTTACCTTTTTGGCAAAGTGCAAAAAAAAAAGTGTTTTAAACAGCTTGTTTGAAATAAACTATATAATACATTCTCTTAATCTCTTGTCTGCTAATATATTTGGTTCCTTTCTTTTTTAAACTGCTGTTGTATCATATTGTTGTTCAAAACATTAATACTTTTTCATTTTGATTCAATTTGAAGAGTAAAAATGGATCGTCACGCATGAGCGACCCCAAGCTTTGTTTCTATAATGAGCTAGTTTTCAGGCTAAACTTGAGGGACATTTAAACAGGTAAAGACGTGGTCATGGGTAATTAGCAGTGGCTTAGACTTCTTTTTTTCATATTGAGGATGCAATTTCCTACAAACTTGGTAAAAATGATATAGTCCCATTGGCCCGTATTCTCGTACGCTAAACACGCGTCTAACGTTAACTTTAGACACAGTGTTTAACTAAACGCGATTCTGTTTTTAGTGCACTCAGTATTTTAATTTTATGAGGCAATCATTATTTTCACTCAGCAGTTTGTTAAAATGCAAATATTTTCCTAAATGTGTGCTTTTATTTTGGGGTACGTGGTAACAAATATTAAGTTCATAGTAAATATCATGGTATTAAGTCCATGATTATTTCAATATTTTACTTTTGAAAATTTCTACCTGGAAAATTAAATCCATCTTGAAAATTATGAAATCATACAAGTTGATACATCGTGGTTACGTGAGCAGGGTACGTGGGTATTTTATATGGCCATGAATATTTTTACTCGGCAGTTTGTCACGACATGGCTGAAGTAGAGTACAATCAGACTTTTTGTTTGTTTGACAAACAATGTAATATTCTACCCCCGAAATTAAATCGTTCTTGAAAATTCCGATATTATTAATTAATTTTGGTCTCTGTCAATTATACCCCCTTCCCTATACCGTGTGTAGTACTAGATCACAAGTGTCAGGGATCACTCGCCTACAGAAATCTGAAACAATGGCGCCCAAAAGGGAGCTCCCGCAATCAAAAAGCAAATAAAATGCGGCTATTGTGAAGTTGAAATGAGGAGAGATCGTTTGTGGAAACATACCAATTTAAAGCATTTCGCCAAAATTGTACGTACAGTACAGCTCGAAATAGAATGGGCAATGTCAACGCACTTCATTGCAATGTCATTGCAAAGTCATTGCAATGTCATTGCAAAGTCATTGCAATGTCAGTGCAATGACATTGCAATGACTGCACTAATCGGGTTACATCTCAAGGCGTCATTGCAATATCAGTGCAATATCAGTGCAATGTCAGTACAATGTCATTGCAATGTCAGTGTCCATTCTATTTCGAGCTGTACTGTAGATGCGCCTGTCTGACTACGAAAATGGGACTTTCACTATACCTATTTTTTGGCCAATTCCCCACCCATCAATATACCAATTTTGTTAGAAAAGCACCCAATTTTGCACAAATTGGGCGATGTTTACAAAAAAGCCTCAAACTACACCCAATGTATGCCAATTGGGCGCTTTGGTCTGTGATGAAAACCACCCCATCGCTATACCAATGTTGGCAAAAAAGCACCCCAAAAGGCAGGCACATTATACGTATACCATATCAATGTGAGAACCGCTACCCCCCCCCCCCCCCCCCCCCCGGGCCTAATTCTTTCTCAGAAAAACTTGATAGCATGTTGTCTTCACTAGTGAATTAAAGTTATCAGTGGATGGCCTCGCTCCCGGTGTAGCTGCTAAACAAAAACATACATCAAATGATAGTGAGAGCGAACGGAGTTTGTCGGCATTGCGTGTGCTAATACAAAATTGCAAATCTCTTCATACTATAGATTACGCGAATTGGCGGGAATAACTCCAGATGAAGCTAAGTGAAGTAGTGTTTTGTGATATGTGCGTTCCAAGCAACGAAAACTTGCGCACTGGCGGTCAATGTAGGAGAAGGTGGGGTAATGGCGGACACATTTTGTCAGAGAGGTATAACACACATATAATACGTCATATAACAATAAAAATCATGTAAACACAAAGCACTGTGAAGGTTCTACCTTTTATCAAGTTTTTATCAACTCATCATTTTGAAATTCGAAGCTACGACGCAATAAAAAAATGGCGTCGTCCGGCATTACCCGACACTCTGGTGGTAATCCCGGACGTTATTTATCAATGGCAGCCCTCCGAATTCATTTCTTTTTTATCAGAAGATATCATACATTACATTAAAAAATAAGACTTTGTTTTCCTTATGTAGAAATACCAGTTTCACTTAAATTAATGCACCAAAATATCAATTTGCCCAAAAAGTGATTTTTGTAATTCTCGCGAGAATTTGCGAGACAACCATCCCATTTAGGTTTTGTGTGATTTCAATGGAGAGGCACCTAACATCATAGGGTGGCAAAATACCACCTTCTTTCACCTGCCTTTAGATACAGCCCTGTCCGCGATTACCCCGCGTCCGCAATTACCCCACCTTCCCCTAGTCCTTGAGTTTTTGGCTACGACTTTTCTCTAGGAAATGATTCTCCATCAACAAGTCAGCCGCAGAAATTCATTAACTTGAAGAAATTGGTAGTAGTAGGCTAAAATATAATATTGGCACACAAAATCACAGAAACGTTGACAAACCCTCTATTTTTACGAATGCCTTTCTCCCAGGTGGGGGGACGGGGTTGGGGTGGTCACAACTTTTTGGTCTAAAAATTTGTCATATTTATGTGAAAATGGTCAGAAGTTTAATAGGGACGCACCATTTGACATGTGTGAGGTCACGGTGAAATCGGTCGCCAGCGTGTTGAGGTGCAGAATTTGGACACCAAATTTTACACTTCTGAATAAATGTTAAATGTTTGTGCTTATCTAATGTACGAGAACCCTCTACTAAGAAACTGTGTGGTTTATATAATATTTCACTTGGAACAAATAACTCATTTCTATAAATCCGAAATTATAAAGCTTATTTAGTTCTCTGCACGTGAATTTGAAATATTCTGTCCAAAAACGCGGTAAGATGGCTTGGAGGTATACGATTATGTCCATGGATCGGTCAAAATTCGGTCAAAATAATTGTCCGAGGAAAAAAGTACGCCATTTTCCAAATCTTACACTATGCCCTGGCTATGTTATAATTGTTCTGGGCGTTTCGCCAATTTTGATCACGTGGTACGCTTTTATGTGGATATTATACATACATTTTTTATAAGGCGCAATATCCTAATACATGATCAAGGCGCAACAAAACAAAATTATAGCAATGAATGAGAATATGAATATAACAAAATACCAATACAATCAATACAAATATGATTTTAAGAATTTCTTAAAGACTGCAGTAGAACCGGCATCTCTAATATGGCGTGGAAGTGAGTTCCATAGTGACGGACCTGCAACGGAAAAGGCTCTTTCACCTATACGTATCCTACTGGAAGGTATTGAGAGTAGAGTCCTGTCCATTGCAGATCTAGTCACCGGGCCTATTGAAGGGATTGAATTGTGAGAAAGTAAGTTACAAAGATATTTAGGACCACAGTCATTCAAACATTTGTAAACGTAAAGACAAATTTTGAACTTAATGCGTTTTGTGACTGGTAGCCAATGCAGATTCTGCATTAGAGGTAATGGACTGTCAAGTCTTGATGCCGAGAAGACAAGTTTTACGGCACGATGTTGGAGAGACTGAAGTCGATTAATATCTTTTGAGTTTAAACCGTATAAAAGGGCATTGCCATAATCGAGACGGGAAAGGAAAAGTGCACGAACTACAAGGTGCCGTGTGTCCCGGTCAAGATATTTGCATATACGGCGGATATTACGAAGCTGGTAGTTACCAGATGATATTAGACTGTTTATTTGTTTGCCAAGATATTGGTAGCCAAGTATGGAGATGACTCCAAATATGGTGTTAATCTTGAATAATGAGTTTAGCATGTAATTTCTATCATTTAAATTTAAGAACACAGACTCATAACCAGATTTGGTTTTGATAACACAGACTCACAACCAGATTTGGTTTTGATTTTTAGGAGGGTCGTGGGGCGATGTTATTTACCGTAACAAACATTTGATACCTTGACGGAGTACAGCGTATAGTATACACATGCACATGTACATTGTACAGCAATACATGAACATTGTACAGCAATTATACATGTACACAGTGTTTGGCCAAATGTTTGTTACGAAGGATAATACGACCAAATAAAATTATTCATTTTATATGAAAGAGAACATTTTTTGAGCGCACGCACTTTGAATTACTCGAGATACAGTGTATCCTGTATATGAGTGTGTTAGCTATTAAATGCCTATAATGGTAAATTAGGCTTTCACGAAATAAAGAGGAATCAAATTGTGAATGTTATTTATAAAATTAAAATAAAGCCAAAGCTACTTCCACATTAAAATGGCGATATCGAAGGAATGCAAGCTACCTTAAACCAATAACATTTCAAAACAATAGTGGCTTTTTAACCATTCATGAGCTTCGTGAGAATATTGATTAACTTCAGGTCATTTTCATCAGATTGCCCACTTGAGTTGGTAAAATATGAGTTGGTAAAATATGACTCCTTTAAAAGGTCGGCTCTATCAATTGACAGAGTGGGTAGGTCGGTACACCTTTGATATTGGCGTTCTCGACCGTCCTTTGTAGGAGAGGCAAGAAGTGGTGCATTCGGCGGTACATTAAGTTTGAATTTGTCAAAAGGGGGACCAGAAAGTTATCTGTAGTTCTAAAGAAGGGTGAACAACTTTGCTGTTGCTATGCGCGGTCATTGAAACCGCCATTACCTAATAAGTATCCATTCGGTTTTGTTGAACGAGGTATCTAACTGCGGAGAAGAAATTTGCTCATTTAATGTATGTCTCAGATTGTTGGTACCGATTACCTATTTTGAATTAGCCAACCTCAAAGCACCTGGTCAGGGACTTTTGTTGCTAGGTGTATTTAGCGTGGGTGGTACGCCGGTTTGAATTTGGCCATGGCCAAAAACACCATGCAGAGCATATAAAATATACAGTGATAGCAGAAGATGAAAGAAACGGAGAGACGTCTTCAACAGTGGAATACCACGGCAAATACAATGTGGAGCACATAAAATATACAGTGATAACAGCAGATGGAAGCATAGAAAGATGTCTTCAACAGTGGAGTACCACGAGCAAAAACCATGTGGAGCACATATTATACAGTGATAACAGAAGTTGGGAGCACTGATAAACATCAACAACAATGGATACCACAGGTAAACACAATGTCGAGCGCATAAAATATACAGTGATAGCAGAACATGAAGCACACAGCGACGTTTTCAACAGTGAAGTACCACACACAAGCACCATACCACAGGCAAACACAATGTGGAGCACATACAATATACAGAGCTAGCAACAGAGGGGTAACGAAGAGCATCTTTAACAGTGGACTACCACAGGCAACACAATTCGGAGTATATAAACTATACGCTGATAGCAAATGATGGGAGCAATTACAGAGAGACGGTATTAACAGAGGACTACCGTGGACAAACCCCATGTGAAGCACATATTTATATAACGTGATAGCAGAAGATGGCAGCAACAGAGTGACGTCTTCAACAGTGGACTACCGTGGGCAAACACCATGAGGAGCATATATATTATACAGTGATAGCAGAAGATGGCAGCAACAGAGAGACGTCGTCAACAGTCGACTGTGGGCTAACACCATGTCGAGCACATACAATATACGGTGATGGCAGAATATAACAGCAACAGAGACACGTGGTCAACAGTTGACTTCTTAGGGCAAACACCATGTGAAGCACATACAATATACAGTGATAGCAGAAGTTGAGTGCAACAGAGAGACGTCGCCAACAGTAGAATACCACAGCAAACACAATGTAGAGCGCATACAATCTACAGTGGTAGCAAAATATAGCAGCAGCAACGAAACATCGTCAACAGTGTAATACCACGGCAAGCAACATGTGAGCACATCAAATATACATAATAGTATAAAATGGGAGCACAGAAAGACGTCAACAGTGTGGACTACTGGGGCCAAACACTACGTGGAGCACATACAATATACAGTGATAACAGCAGATGGGAGAAACGGAGAGACGTCTTCAACAGAAGAATACCACGGCAAACACAAAATATACAATGATACAAGGGATGGGAGCAATAGAAAGATATCTTCAACAGTGGATTACCACGAGCAAAAACCATGTGGAGCACATATTATACACTGATAACAGAAGTTGGGAGCAACAGATAAACATCATCAACAGTGGATACCACATGTAAACACAATGAGGAGCACATGAAATATACAGTGATAGAAGAACATGAACCACGCAGAGACATTTTCAACAGTGGAGTATCACATGCAAACACCATACCACAGGCAAACATAGTGTGGGTTTATCCTTGGTGTAAGACAGCACGAAACTAACCTAGCACCAAATCCCCTATTGATGGATTAAAGGATTATACAGCTTTAATCCGTAATAGGTATGGGGTCACGTTTTTTAACCTGGGGTACATTTGTGTTACATGGGTATATTTCATGAAATTTCCTCCTTTTGCAGTTTCAGTAGAATATATCAAAATGTTTACATCTAAAGGGTATGAAACCATATATATTTAGAATGCTTATAACCTAAGGATTGTAAATATGCGAACTAGAAATCAAATATACAGGGTGACCTAACATTATACAGGGTGTAACAATTGAAGTTTTATACAAAATGATGATTTACTTTTTTTCTTCCACTGTCTATATGCAGGAGTTATATGAAGGCTAGGGATGTTTTTATTGTGTTTGAGTAAATTACCCATCCAGCCATGTGCAACATTAATTGGCCAGCTTATTAGGAAATATATATACAGGGTGGTCAAAATATGCCATTTCAAATACTGAAAAACCCCACTAAATTAGACAAGTGATCAAATATATTGCAATGAGCCTAAAAGAGATACAGTTGTGATCAGGTTTGAGTGTTAGCATTAAGGTAAATCATCACCATGACATTAAAAAGTACTGTTTCGCGTGATAATTTAATATACAGGGTGGTTCATCCACAGATTTCAAAATTAATTAATTAGCTTAATTAATACTTTAAGTAAATGGTGTAAAGCATGCTTATATCATTTAGAACCAAGATGACATCAAGACTAAGTATAAGAAAGCTATAAATTACAGGACAGCACTCCATTTTCACCCATATATTACACAGCAATTC
This sequence comes from Ophiura sarsii, assembly GCA_035610835.1. Taxonomy (NCBI): domain Eukaryota; kingdom Metazoa; phylum Echinodermata; class Ophiuroidea; order Amphilepidida; family Ophiuridae; genus Ophiura; species Ophiura sarsii. Next base: position 20,779 of record JAYJML010000050.1, on the reverse strand, counting down.
CTTCCTCCTCCTCAACCACCCCCGACTAATCATACTTAACGAGCTATATTAATCAAATCGAAAGTGATAACAAGAAATCCTCTTCAGATTATTAAAGGGTATTAAATTATCTTTAAAATAAGCCCAAACATAAGTCAATCTGATAGAGGGTTACAAAAATACCAAAGCCTAAAGACAAAAATTCCATTTGCACCTAATATTACACAGCTATCCCTACTCCTCCTCCACTCCCTCCTCCTCCGCTCCCTCAACCACCCTGACTAATTATACTTAACGAGCTGTAATAATTAAAGTAAAAGTGATAGATTTTTTCTCTCTTCAGATTATTAAAAGGTATTAAATTGTCTTTAAGATAAGCTCAAACACAAGTCAATTTGATAGAGAGTTACTCAAATACAATAGCCTAAAGACAAAAAAATCTCTAAAATGTAACAAAACCACCTTTTTGTGGTGCCGAGGTTAAAAAACGTGACCATGGACACTAGTCTAACTTAAAAATATCTTTAACAGTGCACTACTACGAGCAAGGACAGTTTGGGAGCAACAGAGAGACTTCATCAAGAGAAGACTATCGTGGGCATACCCCATGTGAAGCACATGCAATATACTGTGGTAGCAAAAGATGGCAGCAACAGAGAGACGTCGTCAAAAGAGAACTACGGTGGGCAAACACCATGTGTGGCACATACAATATACAGTGATAGCAAAAGATGGCAGCAACAAAGACACACTTCATCAGTGGACTACCGAAAGAAAAACACCATGTGAAGCACATACAGTATACCGTGATAGTAGAAGAGGGGAGCAACAGAAATGCGCCTTCAACAGTGGACTACCATGGGCAAACACCATGAGGAGTACATATATTATACAGTGATATCAGAAGATGGCAGCAACATAGAGACGTCGTCAACAGTGGACTACCGAGGGCAAACACCATGAGTAGCACATATATTATACAGTGATAGCAGAAGAAAGCAGAAGAAAGCAGCAACAGAGAGATGTCATCAACAGTCGACTTCCATGGGCAAACACCATGTCGAGCACATACAATATACGGTGATAGCAACATATGGCAGCAACAAAGAGACGTCGTCAACAGCGGACTACCTTGGACAATCACCATGTGGAGCACATACAATACACCGTATATTATACAGTAATAGCAGAAGAAAGCAGCAACAGAGAGACGTCGTCAACAGTCGACTTCCATGGGCAAACACCAAGTCGAGCACATACAATATACGGTGATAGCAAAATATGGCAGCAACAAAGAGACGTCGTCAACAGCGGACTACCTTGGATAACCATCATACAATACACAGTGATAGTGAAAGATTGGAGCAACAAAGAGACGTCGTCAACAGAAAACTACCGTAAGCAAACACCATGGAGCACAAAAAATACACAGTCATAGCAGAAGATGAGTGCAACAGAGAGACGTCGTAGACAGTAGAATACCACAGCAAACACAATGTGGAACGCAAAAAGTATACAGTGATAGCAAAATGTAGGAGCAGCAGCGAAACATTGTCCACGGTGTAATACCACGGCAAGCATCATGTGAGCACATCAAATATACATAATAGTAGAAAATGGGAACACAGAAAGCGTCAACAGTACTGTGGACTACTGTGGCCAAACACCATGTGGAGCACATACAATATACAGTGATAACAGCAGATGGGAGCAAGAAAAGATGTCGTCAACAGTGGAGTACCACCGACAAACACCATTAAGACACCTTACAATAAACAAGTCCGATATTCATGATCTAAAATTCTAATGAAAGGGTACAGTAAAGCAATTATGATAAAAAAAAATACGGATCTAATCTCATTGATTTTTATGATGACAACATTTATTGAACTGTGGGCATCGATGGGTACTAATCATTTTGGGACAGCCTGTATAATTGTACACAAAATGTCCGAAGGGGATTGAAGACGCGACATCGGCAGCGCAATGTCATCTTGTTCAACCCACAATACAGCAAAAGCGTATCAACCAACATCGGCAGATCCTTCTTGAAACTCATCGACAAGCATTTTCCAAAGGATTCCAAGCTCCACAAGATATTCAACAGGAATACCGTCAAAGTTAGCTACAGCTGCATGCCCAACATAGCCAGTATCATCAAGTCACACAACAAGAAAGTCTCACCGAACACCAACGAAACCGAAGAAAGACTGTCCACTCCAAGGAAATTGCTTAGCTTCCAGCATCATCTACAGCGCCGAGATAACATCCACCAACAACAATGTCACCAAAGAATACATCGGACTCACGGAACTTCCCTTCAAGCTGAGATACTACAACCACATGCAGTCCATAAAAAACGAAAAACACCAACACAGCACTGAACTCTCAAGACACGCGTGGCAGCTAAAGAAAAAGAACCAACCATTCACCATCAAATGGGCTATCATCACCAGAGCGCGTGCATACGTCAACGGATCCAAGCGGCGTGGCCTTTGCCTCACGGAAAAGCTGTACATCATCAACGGCGACAAAAGTAGACTCCTCCACAAAAAAATTGAGCTTGTTTCCAAGTGCCGCCATGAAAACAAGTTCTACCTCACGAATTGTCCCAGAGGCATAACCTAATTACAATCACGTTCGCAATAACTGGCATCTACAACCACGTCCGCAATAACCAACGACTTTCCCGGTATACACAGAATAGCAACCATTTGTCTTATGATCGCACAAGCGTGCAACTTTTATTTATTCATTTATTTAAATATTTATTTATTTATTTATTTATTTATTAATAAATTTACATATTTACCCTTATTTATTTATCATTTATTTATTTAATCTATGTATCTATTTATCTATTAAATGTTCTGATAATAACATTTGAAAAACCAGATTGCAAAATCTTAATGTCTTTTGCAGTAATTTCACTTTGTAACAGAGCTCCAGTATAATAAAATCGCGCCACTGCATCAAAACAATGAATTCAGCAATATTGGACAACCGTTCAAAGGAAAAGTGTAACAAACATGAATGTCCAATTAAAAGAACTTTGCAAATGGCTCTGAGCGTTTAGGGATAATCCAACAGTGTGGTTTTATGAAAGTTGAAAGTTGTAGCCTAGGACATGTGCGGTTTGACCTAGACAAAATTGCAACATAAATGTGTTTTGTTGTCAGCGTTCGAAATAGTGGCCATCCGGTCATCCGAAATGACCAAATCTACCACCGGATGACCAGTTTTTCTTGGCCGATCATCCGGCGGATGACCAAAATGATGAGAGATAAACGTGAAGAAAAGGATCACCAGGATGCATTAGAGGCTATAGACCTGACCGTAATATTGAGAGACGTACTGAAAGAACAAGTCATGGTCGCGAATGAACCAACCCTAGAAGCTGCACATGAGGATGACAATGACACATCTGACGACATCGACCCTGCAGTTGCAGTTGTATAACTTGAGGCTGCGTCAGATGAGGATGACTTGGATACAGATTCAATGGAGTCGGGAGATAAAAGTGAAGAAGAGGATCATCCGGATGCATTAGAAGTTGCAAATGAAGATGACACTGACACAGCGGACGACACCGACCCTGCAGTTATGGAACTTGAGACTGAGTCGGATGAGGATGACCTGGATACAGATACAATGGAGTCGGGAGATACGAGTGAAGAAGAAGATCATCATTTCAGGGCTTACAGCTGGTCGTCCTATTGAGAGAGGTACTAAAAAAAACCGTGACGACTAGAACAAATAAGTGACTGAAGAAATATAGTAGTTAAAAGAGAGGATATTGTAAAATAAAGAGAAAGTTGTTTATGGAGCATTAATGTGGAGTTGTCAATAATTATATGTATGTGTATATGAAGACTCGCTTAAAATATGATTTTTAAGCTTGCCACTGAAAAAATGCGGATAACCAAAAATATTGGCAGATGACCAAAATCCCAACCTAGGTTATCCGGTGGATGACCAATATATTTTTCTTATTTCGAACGCTGTTTGTTGTAATTGTTTCAAAATGCCATTCAGAACATTATATTAAAAATCGATAACATTTGAAGTTGGGGAACAAAATGCTAATAATATACTATGGGTACATTTAGCCATATTAGTTGGGTATACATGGGTTACCGTGCACCCCACCACCCAGGACGCACCCAAACCAACTTTCTTGGCTCTTTTCATGGTCCTAATACATAGTCAGGATGTTACCGAAAAACAATTGCGTGTTATTCAAGATGGCGTCCCAAAAGGCCGCCAAAACCGGTCAAATTTCATAAAATGACATATAGCAATCAATATGCGTGGTGAAAGTATAGTTTTAATCAAATTGTGAGATAGGCTTTTACGACGGGTATTCATAATATAAGTTAAAAGTGTAACGGGTTCGCCGTCGGACGAGTTTTAATCTGTCAAGCTTTCGTCAGGATTAGCTCTGACTTCTTCAGGACCAAATTATTATAATATTAAACAAAACATAGAGATTGCCACTTCTCTTGTTATCATCATTTGGGCTGCTCCTTGCCCGATGATTTGAGAGTAGGTGCCCTTTCCTACTTGTGAAAGAATTGGTGGCTCTGAAAAGAGCCGTTCAGTTGGATTGCCGCTTCCACTGAACACGTAGGTTGCCACTGGCCTACTATATATAAATTTGGTTCTAATAGAACCTCCAAACACTGTTTATTAATGTATTTGATTTGTAATGTTGTTACAATGCTGCCAGTTGGCTGCGATGACAATAAAAAAAAATTAGACCCTTATTATTTTGATACGTTTGTAGTTTGGAGACATGGACAAGATGAATTGGTCCAATTCCTAGATCACCTAAACGCACAGCAGCCGTGCATACAATTTACCATGGAATTGGAAGAAAATGGGTACATTCCACTTCTAGATGTCAAAGTACAGCGAATTGAATCTGGTTTGAGCTTCTCGATCCACAGAAAACCCACACACACTGATCAGTATCTGCATTTTACATCCAATCATCACCTATCGGCAAAAAATAGCGTTGCCAACACTTTGGTATACAGAGCTCTGAATCTATGCGACAATGAACATCGCAATAATGAGTTAAAACACATTGAAAAAGCACTGAATAAGAATGGCTATCCCTCGAAACTCAAAGCTATTAGAAGACAAAGTGCTAATGTAGGCAAGGAAAAGATAGTGGAAGATGACTACAAAGGTATCACGTTCATGCTCTTTGTCAAAGGTGTCTCAGACAAAATTTGCCGATTCTTAAATCGTGCCGGTGTTAAAACTTACTTCACCAAATCGACCAAACACAGAGATATTGTCAGCAAACCTAAAGATCCTATGCTCAAGGGTCGTTTGTTACGGGTCGTTCACCTTGCGTGTATAGCATACCATGTAGTTGTGGTGAACAATATATTGGTCAAACCAAAAGGCCTTTAAAGGTCAGATTGTCTGAACACAAAAGAGCTACATTACAAGGCAAGAAAGATAGCTCGGCACTAGCTGAACATGCGTGTGAAGAAGGTCATGAACCACTCTGGAACCAATCCAAAAGCATAGCACAGGTTTCCAATCTTAGTATGCGGCTTGTTCGTGAAGCTCTAGAGATCAGAATCAATGAATCATCTACAATCAATAGAAATGACGGCAAATATATCAGCCGCCTGTGGCGCTCTCTATTTCCTACAGTATCAATCAATCCCGCCAATCGATAAAAGTCTTGTAATTTTTCCAGCCAGGTCCGCAATGAACCATTATATACCCTGCTCAAGTTCGTTACAGCCGCGTCAAGCGATCTTTACAGATCAGTGACCGCACTACTGTGCATTAGACTTTTGTAGTCTGTAGTAGACAAGGGGCAGTCTCTACGTTATTTCCATTGGTCAAGGGGCAGTCCTTTGGAGGTTCTATTAGAACCAAATTTATATATAGTAGGCCAGTGGCAACCTACGTGTTCAGTGGAAGCGGCAATCCAACTGAACGGCTCTTTTCAGAGCCACCAATTCTTTCACAAGTAGGAAAGGGCACCTACTCTCAAATCATCGGGCAAGGGGCAGCCCAAATGATGATAACAAGAGAAGTGGCAATCTCTATGTTTTGTTTAATACTATAATAATTTGGTCCTGAAGAAGTCAGAGCTAATCCTGACGAAAGCTTGACAGATTAAAACTCTTCCGACGGCGAACCCGTTAAACTTTTAACTTATAGTTGTAATAGTGGAATGTATTTATTAGACAAGTGGAGACTCATATCCAGTTTTTTCGCTTTGTTAACATACCAAAATCAAAGATGGCCGCCCAAAATTGTAAAATTAAATAAAATGGCATATATCAACCAACATGTATGATCAGAGTATAGTTTTAACAATGGAATGTATGTTAAACCACTAGAAACTAATATCCAGTATTTTGGCTTTGTTAACATTCTTGAAATCCAAAATGGCCCAAAATGGCTCTAAATATTGCTGTTTGTAATCACATACTTTAATTCGAAAATGGCTGCCATAATGGCCGTTGTCAATGTAAAAATAGTCTATAAGAGTGTATACTATTGCATCGCATTCACCAAATACAGTTTAGTAATTGCTTTTAGTTTTTGGTTATTTACATACTTTTAAGTATATGACAAGGTATGCTTGAATGGTATATACTCCATTTTTACAATGTAATGTTATTAAGATGGCCATCATAATGTTGATCCTATTGGATGGATATTTCAATTACTAAGGTAGGTTTTTCAAGTCAATAATCAACACCATAACATCACTGACTGATCTACTCGGAAAGTTAGATACAGGTATTTGTTTATAGTACTGCATGATGTAGAATCAGCAACTTCTGACCATATTAAGATCAATAGTGGCCACCTTGGTGATTGTTTTTGCCAATTGGAGGTAGTTTTATTGTCCGTTTGAGGTAATTTCAATTATATGGTCATTATGATGGCCATCTTAATAACATTACATTGTCAAAATTCATTCAATCATATCGTGTCATGTACAAATACGTTTACTTGGCGGATTAAAAGATATATACGAGGGTCATTCAATAAGTTCTACCTCCTACCTCATAACTTTATTATTATATGAGCCAGTCTTATCAAATATCACACGATTGTAGCTTGGAACCTCAGCTACAAATCCAATGTAAATTGATCTGAGTACTAGTTGTACTTTTCCGGACATGCAGTGAGAACCAAACTCGATTTAGTGTGCCGGAAACGGATGAAAAACAGCAAAATATCGCCGAAGTGATTTTCAATTGGCCTATTGTAAGAGACAAAACATACCTATCGGTCAATTATAACCGCCCTAAATGTCAGATATCTCTTTAACAGACTGTAAACAATAAAGTTGACAGATCGGTTTTGAAAAAATCTGCCCTCTGATTAGCCAGAACCAGGTCAGGACAACCATTCAGCTTACCCCTCCCCTAGAGAACCCTGTAAAAGTCATATTTGACGTTCATGATAACTAAGCGATCTTTTTTGTATATAAAGAGCAAATGTGAACAATAGCCCAACAGACATTAACAAAGTTAATGAACTGGGTGATTACAAATCAAACGGGTAACTCTCAACAGAGAGCTCTGATGGGCCAATTGGTTCACTGCAACTCAGAAAATAATCAAAAATACAAGTAAACACAATTGGGCGAGTAAAAAAGCCAATGAAAGTGGCGTGGGACAGGAATAGGATAAACACCCACACATAGAAATAATATCTGGAGGTCATTGATACATCGAGAGAGCTTAGCCAACATACCCTGAAGAGTTGTAGAGAAAGTGTCTGTTAACACGACATTTAAACGATTGTAGTCCTTCCTCTTGGATGTTGCCAACAACATTGACTGGAAGACTGTTCCACAGTAGAACAGCAGTATGGATGAAACTTCTGTCTAAGCAACAAGTTCTGGCAGGCGGCAGTGAAAGGGCATGATCTGGCATTGCAACACTTGCACGCGTAGCACGACGATGAACAGCGTTCGAAATAGTGGCCATCCGGTCATCCGAAATTACCAAATCTACCACCGGATGACCAGTTTTCCTTGGCCGATCATCCGGCGGATGACCAAAATGATGAGAGATAAACGTGAAGAAAAGGATCACCAGGATGCATTAGAGGCTATAGACCTGACCGTAATATTGAGAGACGTACTGAAAGAACAAGTCATGGTCGCGAATGAACCAACCCTAGAAGCTGCACATGAGGATGACAATGACACATCTGACGACACCGACCCTGCAGTTGCAGTTGTATAACTTGAGGCTGCGTCAGATGAGGATGACTTGGATACAGATCCAATGGAGTCGGGAGATAAAAGTGAAGAAGAGGATCATCCGGATGCATTAGAAGTTGCAAATGAAGATGACACTGACATAGCGGACGACACCGACCCTGCAGTTGTGGAACTTGAGGCTGAGTCGGATGAGGATGACCTGGATACAGATCCAATGGAGTCGGGAGATACGAGTGAAGAAGAAGATCATCATTTCAGGGCTTACAGCTGGTCGTCCTATTGAGAGAGGTACTAAAAAAACCCGTGACGACTAGAACAAATAAGTGACTGAAGAAATATAGTAGTTAAAAGAGAGGATATTGTAAAATAAAGAGAAAGTTGTTTATGGAGCATTAATGTGGAGTTGTCAATAATTATATGTATGTGTATATGAAGACTCGCTTAAAATTTGATTTTTAAGCTTGCCACTGAAAAAATGCGGATAACCAAAAATATTGGCGGATGACCAAAATCCCAACCTAGGTTATCCGGTGGATGACCAATATATTTTTCTTATTTCGAACGCTGGGCTTACCGTGTCAGCTTTAACAAAGTTGGTGTAAAAGATCAACAGATCTTTGTAAAAAATAGGGAGATTCTTTACCTCTTTCAGAATTTTGATATCAATATTACAATGAAATAATAATTCACCTCCATAGGGAGAAGTGAAATCATCAAAAAATGTCTTCCATGGTGCATTTGTGGTAGTATATTTATTTATCCATTTAATTTTTTGTGCAGCAAACATGGACTTCACATTAACCATCGTAAGACCACCTTCATAAATGTCACCAATGATAGAAGTTTTCTTGATGAATCCTCTCCCACCACTCCAAAGAAATACAAAAATAATCATATCAATTTCTTTAATTACCGAGTCTGGGATATGAATAACAGAGACTAAGTAAATGAATTTTGAAAAAGCAAAGGTTTTAATGAGAATTATCTTACCAGCAAGGGTTAGATTCCTCATTCTCCAAATGTTAAGAAGAGTCTTACCCTGCTTAATTTTAGAAACAACATTTTTGTCCTCAGCATCAACATCATTATATGAGAAATACACACCTAATGCTTTAATTGGTTTTGTTGGCCATTCCATATTAAGTAGTTTATCTGTGCAATATCTCTTTGACCCTAACCATAAGGCTTGGGATTTTGATACGTTTAATTTAAACCAGACACACAAGCAAAATTATTAAATACAATAAGCAGATGTATTGCTGACATTTCATCTTTCAAAACACATGTAGTGTTATCGGCATACTGACTTAACTTAAGTTCAATATCCTTAACATCAATACTAACAATCATTGGGTTCTCACGTATTGAACATGACAGAAATTCCAGCGCTAAAATAAACAAATAAGAGCTCAAAGGATCTCCTTGACGAACACCTCTGTTTATACAGAAATAAGCAGATGTAAAGCCATTATTCAAAATACAACTACTAATATTTAAATAGAGTGCTTTGACAGAGTCAATAACATTTGAACCAAAATTCATACGTTTTAGGGCTGCAAAAATAAAATTACCCTCCAATGAGTCAAAAGCTTTTTGGAAATCTAAAAATAAAAGTAGACCAGGAATATTTCTATACTTGATGTAGTCCATAACATCTTGAATAGTCCGCACTGAATCACCAATATACATGCCTTTCACAAAACCACTTTGATCAAAATTAATAAGTTTATGAATAACACCCTCAACACGCATAGCAAGGGCTTTTGACGCAATCTTATAATCAACATTTAATAAAGAAATTGGCCTCCGATTATTTAGCTTACATCTATCTTTCCCATCTTTCTCAATTAAAGTAATGACAGCTTGTCTTTGAGAGGATGATAGCTCGCCTTTACCTACACCCTCATTCAGAACGTTCACGAAAAAGGAACCAATCTTGACCCCAAATTTTAGATACCACTCACAAGAAAGCCCATCATTACCAGGGCTTTTATTTTGGGGCATTTCTTTAAGAACATTGGTGCATTCAAACAATGTGAGTTTACCATCACAATTGGCGCTATCATCCTCTCCAAGAACAGGTATGGAATTTACATGCAAAACCATATTATTTGCAGAAACGTTTGAATCAACCTTAGTGTCATAAAGATCTTTATAATAATCACTCTGAGCGTTTAGAATATCTTAAGGTTTGACAAGCACAGATACCATCATCCAGTATTAATTTCTTACACTATTTCTTCGTACAATTCCTTTTTTCAAGACCAAGGAAATATTTGTTGCTTTTTTCACCTTTCTCAGCCCAATGAAATCTATATAGTACGCCTTATAATACCATCAATAATATTTGAGGCTAGATTCTTTCTGAGATTAAAAAAGAATTTGCTGAGTTGGATTATTTGCCAGAGACTCTTCTAATGAATTAAGCTGTTCTGAGAGTTCGCCAATTATATCTTTCCTTTGCTTATTTTTCTTTTTAGCATACTTCATAGTCTCATCTCTGACTAATTTTATCCATTCCCATTTGACGCAGTTATCAAAGTTAGAATTATCCTCCAGCCAAATATCCAAATTATTATTCATACTATTAATATATTCCTCCTCCTGTAGATAAGAGTTATTGAATTTCCAATGACCTGGTCCTCGAGGAGAATCCTTCTGAAGCTCAATAAGTAAATCAATAGCAGAATCATCAGTCCGCATACCAAGAGAAATATCCACATCAGAGACATTTTCCAGAAGGTTATTACTAATCAAGAAATAATCCAGACGACATTGAATTAGAGGATTTGGCTGTCGCCAGGTGAATTTACAAATATTAGGGTTTTTCCAAATATCTACCAAGTCAAAATTATCAACAATATCATTAAATGTGTCCACCACCTTCTCTTTAATTTTCTCATGACCACCTTTCTTGTCAAGTTTTGCATCCAGAATACAGTTAAAATCACCACCAATCACTATATGCTCATTTAATTCAAAGTCATCTTTCACAAGGGTAGTCTTTAAATTTGTATAAAACTCAATCTGCAGATTCTCCGTATTTGGTGCATAAACATTAAGAGAGAAGATCTGTAAGGACTTAATAGCAAAACTCTTAAAATTCAGACAAAATCAAAACAAAACAAAAATCAAATTTCCTGAAAATTATAAAAATGATATTAAAAAAAAAATCTGATTTGCTTTGTTGCCATGGCAACAGGGAAAACAAAAGAACATCCGATATAGCAAGAAATTGCTATTTGAAAATCTCAAAATTTGAGTATTTTTGCAAATTGTCACAAAAAGTGTAATGAATAAAAATTATTACTGATTATATATTATGTTGCTACACATGTTGCTCTACAAAAAATAAATAATAACAAACAAAAAATCCGTTTCGGGAAATCTCCAAATGGATGCTTAAAAATCCCCATATTTGACCAATTTCAGAAGTTTGATTTTAGGTCAACTTTGAACCCGTGTATAAATCCAGGTAGTGAAATGTTTTATATGTCCAATTCAGAGTAGAAACAATGAATCTTGCTTAACTCAAATCCACTTTAAAATAACTGGGATATTACTTTTTGAAAGGGTACTGGCCCGTCAAATTTGTATCATTCTGTAAAAAGGCTCAAATTGAATGTATTAGCATTTTCATGTTTCGGGTACTCGAAAAGGTAAAATATCAAGTATAAAGTCAATGTTATTGTTTAAAATGTCTCATACTAGTTTTGTTTTAATTTATTTTAGCCAAATAAATAACTATTTGCGCATGCGCATAATTTATACAGCTAATAACTTGCTTATTCCTATATAACAATCATGAAATTTGGTCAGTTACTCTATTGGATAAAGGATTTCCTGTCAGATCGTACCCATCAAGTCATTTTGGAGGGAAAGAAGAGCAGTGTTGCCAATGTCTCATCGGGGTACCCCAAGGCACAGTACTGGGGCCCTTATTGTTTCTGGTTTTCATCAACGACCTGTCTGAGTGTGTTTCATCAAGTATTCGCCTCTTTGCTGACGATGCACTTCTATATACATGTAGACCTATCCAATCCCAAGAGGACATCACAACCCTCAGAGAAAGACCTCGCTAATCTACAGCTATGGGAGAAGAAGTGGCTAATGTCTTTCAACGCAGACAAATGCGAAGTGTTAAGAATCTCCAACAAGAGAAACAACATCATTGGAGAATATCACCTTATTCCATCCATGGGACTGCACTCCGTACCGTAGAAGAGGCAAAATATCTTGGTGTCACCATCCATAAAAATCTCAGCTGGAAACCTCACATCAACAATATCTGCAAAAAAGCAATAGCACCCTTGGCTTCATCCACCGCAGCCTGAGGAGATGTCCGTCTAAGATCAAGGAACAGGCCTACAAAACATATTCGTCTTCAGTGTGGGACCCACACACCTCAGAAATGATCTTCTCGATTGACATGGTACAGCGACGTGCTGCTAGATTTGTTACGTCTGACAACAAACAAAAAAGCAGCGTGACCAAGATGCTACATGAACTTCCAATTATATTTTACGATACGACCATTTAAACAGCGCCACCCCTATTTTCAGCCCGGACGCTCGCCTTCTAACCGCCTCCGATCACGTGTGTTCATCCACGTGATAAATTTTCAATACAATCGAAAATCAATATTTTGCAATATCCTGATCAAAGTACAAGAGATCATCTTTCATGTTAATTATGAAATGCTACCCTCACGCCAAACTGATTCCCAAAGGACCCCATTAATCACAAAATTGTTTTTTGTTTTTGCCGGAACTTACTACCATTACACAAAACGAGGAGTGATTTAGTGCTGTGCGCCCATAATATGCAGGCTTGCATCAATGTCCAAAACCAATGTCATGGCCAATTGGGTAAACAATCAAACATAATTATAGTAACTATCTTAGGAATGTGGACTATAATTTATATCATGGCTAGCTATATATAAGCATGATAAGCCACGTTGAAAACATTTAGCAAAACATATTATATAAGGCAATAAAACATGTTTAGCATGCCCTCGCGCTTCCTTTTTGGGTCAACTTATTTGGGCTTAAACTATTTTATACAGATATATCTCCACAATAAACATTAATAAATTGGTGTCTTCAAAGAGTCCCACTAGATATGCTTTGCTGACTCGAGGGTTCGAGGCTGTGTATTGTTAAGGTCTTTGTTAATTTAATTCTCGCCAGTTTGCCCGAGTCTATATATTATTTATTCATTTCAATTACTCGGCTGGTATCATTTGCTTGATCCTTGTTATTATTTACTCATGTATTTCGGCTGCTAGAGGCTTTTAATAAAGACTTTGTATACATAATAGCTCGTTCGTCTGGTATCCATGTAAGCACAGTCCTTGTAGCCTAGTGGAGTAACCAATCGTCGCGATAGTGAGAGGGACCGGGTTCGAGGCAGTGTATTTTTAAGGTCTATGTTAATTTAATTCTCGCCAGTTTGTCCGAGTCTATATATTATTTATCAATAAATTGAGGTGAATTGGTTGGTAGCATATACCAGGGAATTATATGTGATTGTATAGTTGTCTACCTATTTTGTACTTTGTGTACAGCAGAACCCGTTTATAAGCAGCAAATGTCGTGTTCGTTTCATCCATATGTGGCCAGTCCTTGTGGACATAATCCAAGAGTTCCTTCTCAGGAAACTGTCTTTGTTCTTGGTTGGTTGGTATATACGTTTTTCTGTCATGACTGACAGCTCGTGACTTTGGTGATGACACGCCACTTTCGTCGGTCAGCAGCCAATCGATAAATGACTGAAGTAGGATGCCCAACCATAGATTTTATTCTGTCAAACCATCTTGACCTGTGCGGGCTCGGGATTTTCAATTTTTGATGTTTTAAATTTTATGTGCAATATTTTATAATCTAATGGTCTTTTATATTATAATCATAATGCATTTTTATTGTATGTATCAATGCTATATCAATGTTAATTAACCAGTCATGAATGAATGAATGAATGAGCCGAGTCTGAATGATAGGGGGTGTTGGATGTGTGTGTGTGTGGATGTTTTTGAGTGTTGGTTGTTTTTAGTGGTATTCGGTGAGTGTGAAGATTGGGTTCATGTAATTAATTTTAGTAGATTATATTGTTTCCTTTAATCATTGTATTTTTATATGTAAAATTGTTGTAATTCAGCTACTCTGTATTTGCTGCAAGAACAGTTTTTAATAAACCTTTCATGAATGAATGCATGAAACCTGGGCCGGCCTGGTCCGCGTGCACCCTCGATCTTGCCCTGCATGATCACCTTCTCTAGACAGTTTCCTTGGCGCCGGGCAATATGATCGAAATAAGGGAGAGTTTGGGAATTGATCAACCCAAGTAGCCTTGTCTTCACACCAACCTCCTGTAGCACACTTGCGTTGGTTCTCTTCATGACCCAGGTGATCCTTAGCATCCGGCGCCAACACCACAAATGCATTGATTTTATTGCAGCTTGCAGTTGTCAGCGTCCAGGATTCACAGCCGTAGGTTGAAATAGGGAAACGAGTGCTTTGACCAGACGTACCTTGGTTGATATAGTGATGCCTCTGTCAGCCCATATTTTAGAGCTGTGTCATTGCAGATCTAGCCATAGCCAAACGACGCCTGATTTCTGTATGACATCATCCTTCTTGTGTAATGAGAGATCCGTGGTTCTTTTTGTTCTTACCAACTGCAATAAAGACATTTCATCACATTTGCGCAGTCTACAACTTATGAAAACCAGTGGAGATGGAAATGAAATATATTTGATTCTCTCTAGGGTAGGCAAGTTTGGTTAGATCCAGTAAAGGTGGCAAAATAAATGAGACTAGCAAAGGACAGAAATGGTCAGAAGCGATTCAGTACAAGTGAATATTTGACATCCCAACAGATATCAATTTTTTTTTCAAGACTTGCATCAAAGAAACGGACAACTGGAGGAGGACTAATCCGGAAAGATTTGAATGAAGTCAATAAAGAAAATGAAAATGGTTGTGAAACAGTGCATGTGAAATGGAACAATTGGAAAACTTGAGAAGAATTGTAGAGAGAGAACTACAACTGACTCATCCAATAATTTGCGGATTATTGAATATTTGTGAGCTGGTGAAAAAGCAGAAACTCTCGTCTAGTACTAATATTCGGACTCTTATTGAAATTTGTAACCAATGGGTATCAGTACAAGTGATATAACAACACGTATCAGGTGAAAGGCTCCATATATTGATAAGGTTAAAACATGTGTTGGTTAGTGCTCTTGCAGTCGACACTGAATTCAATAAGCACCATCCAACTATGTTTTCACATCATTCTCCCATTATTCAGTATTTTTATGTGAAAATATACTGTTCAATCTCAATTTTCAGAGATAGATAATGTATGCATGCATGTGAAGGGTATAGGTTAAGTTGTGGGTGCGGATTTAGGGGTGATGTGGTGGGTGGGTTGGATAGGTTGGGGTGGTAGTGTTAGCTCGGGTGATAGGGTTTGGTTGGGGTGGGTGGGATAAGTTGGGGTGAGTGATCTTTTAATTTTCAAAGAATTGGCATGTTTTCAGATTTTAAAGATAACTCTGCATTCCATTATTTCAATGCTGTTATAATGTATGTCAAATTATAAATATGCATGCCCTACTTAGAGATAAATATAATTTTTAGGACACAAAATTATCCCAAATAGCTAAACATTTCATTTCCTATGCAGGATTAAAATATTGGGACATGTTGCATTACCTTAGATATAACGAACTGTAAAATTAGATTTAGCATTTTTTATGAAAATAGCCATTTTTGTAGAATGTGTGTAACATACAGGACCAAATATTTAAGTTATTTTATTTCCTGTATGATTTACCAAAGGTATGAATAGTTAAATCCATGAATTTTTTTTCTTCAAAAAACACTACCTCGGCTGCTGTGGCGTTTCAAAGTTGAGGTAAAATGAGGTTATGGAAAATCGCTAAAAAGAGTGATTTTTCAAAGGTTGTACTGGGACTTAAAAAAGTGCAGACAAATCTGGCAATATTTTTTATGTAAAGTTGAACAATGATACATTATAATAAAATCATAACTGATATTATTTTACGTAGCAGTTTTTTGTTGTTAGTAGCACAAACCTACCCTATTCAGACCCTTGAAAATTGTAAAATACTTCAATTTTCATCATCATATTTTGAATTGCGTTGCCATGGCAACCATGACACTAGGGGGGGGGGGGGGGTAATCATGGTAGGACAAACTATTTGACCCACGACCTATATCCTGCCAAAGTGTCGATTAAATTTGGTAAACTTCATTTTTTAATTTTGTCTGAACCTTGCTAAATGCTTCTGGACCCTGTCTCTTAACCCTTACAGCCCCGGTTTTTGGGTGAAATAATGGCCCCGGGCTACATAGCTGGGCGAATACACTCGCCCAGCATAGCTCCCCCGTAGCTCCGTTGGTAGAGCGTTCGACTTGTAACCGAGAAGTCGTGGGTTCAAACCCCGGGGCGTGGCACCTCTTGTTGTGTGTGTTTTTTTGGCTTGAAAAAAATTTCGTTGGAAAATCCTTCAAAAGTGTTAGGGTTAACAAGAGTGAATTTTACTTCGTCTCTCACAAAGTTAATTGATACAATTCTCCCACAATTCTCCGTAAAGATTTTAGAGACGTCAACATTACTAACCATTCCTGAACACAATGGCTACTCCTCTGCTATTATTGGTACTGTGGCGGGACCGAGCCGGCGGCGCCGAAAGTCTACCACGAAGCGTGCAGAATGCGTTTTGCAGCGTCTGACACCACTAATTTTGTCTATGTGTGGGCAGGGTTAAAATTAGAAACCTGTTTTAATTGAAGACCACGTGGGTTCGTTTGCGCGTTTCTACTGTTGACAACGAAGAACTGGACACTCAGGTTATAATTCCCATGGACTATTTATTTTGCAAACATACAACTCCAACAACAGTTCAACTACAGCACTTAAAGATTATTCCAAGTATTTAAGATAGTGAATTGTGAAAATGACCGTGACGGATGAAAATTTAACCAGATAAAAGTATTTAATGAAGTTGTACCACCAAATATATATAACTATCCCAAAAATACCAGGTTGACAAAGATAAAATTGAAAGTGAAATTTAAATGGAAACGGAAAAATAAAAATTGTAAGAAAATTGTACCACCATGGAGCGTTCTGAAATATACAAAAGAAAAGAACACTGTGTTAATACCATGTCATACCGACTATCATACGTGTAAATGTTTACGCGCCATAAGCTTACGGTCCAACTCCGCGCTCAGGCTCCATACCACATCTCTGCGCTTAATCTCAACAACTTCTCTCCGTGAGTAACTCGACAGGGTGACACGGGCGAAACACCACCGAGGAAACCAGTGGTCGCTCTCTAGACCAACGTTGGCACCTGCGTGTTCTCTCCCTACTACCCACAATGATTTCCTATACCTAGTGCCACTTTTCTGTTGCATCCGCGGTCATTGAAATCGACATAACTTTAAAAGTATCCATTCGATTTTGTTGAATGAGGTATCAAACTGCGGAGAAGAAATTTGCTCATTTAATGTATATCTCAAATTTTTGGTTCCGATTATATATTTTGAATTAGTCAACCTCAAAGCACCTGAGCAGGGACTTTATGTGCTAGGTGTATATCATTACTGGGTCCATCCTAGTATTGAATTCGTCTTACGAGCTCTGAGTCATGGCTCAAGCAGTGTTACCGCGACCCGCGACAAAAAGTAGCCCAATTTTTGTTTTCCCATAGGAAATACATTGTAGCTTGACTTTTCTCAAACCGCGGCCCACGTTTTTTTGCCCGCGGCGCAGGGACAAAAGTAGCCCAATAGCGCGGCCAAACCGCGGTTTTAGCAACATGTCTCAAAAAAGTCTCAAACAGTGTTGCCAACCGAGATGTTTCAAACCGCGGCCCAAGTGTGCTCTAAACCGCGGCCCACGACAATAAGTAGCCCAATTATATTACGATCCTGTGTACTAAGGTCATTATAATTATCATGTGTTACGGTTGATTGGGGGAGAACCTTGTTGGTTACGGTCGAGTTTATTATCAAAGGCGTTAATCGGTATATAAGTTTGCCGTGGCCAGTATTTGGCTTAATGCATGTCTCAAGGATCTAATCCCCCTGTGCAAACGTCGGCGGCAATGTGTGACGCTTGGTCGAAGGTGGACTTTGGATTCTGTTGACGGTAAAATGACCTTACGGCAATTATAAATATTATGCTAATCATTAAACATGTTAATCCTCTCTGTGCTACGTGCATCGTTCATGGTTAGTCAGTCAAAGGGAAACTGTGGCTTCTAAAGCTCGCGATATTATCAACCTTGAAGCCAGAAATTCGCGCAGTCGCAATAACTCGCAAGACCGGGGGAAGGACCTATATGTTTCAGTTGGGTGGCAAAGTGTTGTTGTTTTTGTATTTTCCAGTGGGCGAATGCCAGGGGGAGGGAGGGCACTGACGTTGGAAAGGTGTTCAAAACACTGGAGGAAAATCGCGAAGATTTTCATTCTAAAGCCCCAATTTTTTAAAGACATATTTCGATAAAATCAGTTTAAAAATATTTGTTCGTCATCAAAAAATCTCTCGGTTCAGTTCGTACTCTACCCTGAGACTAATATTAGTCTCAGCTCTACCTCTGTACCTGATCCCCTTTTTGATACCGTGGGCATTTTACAAACAAGGTCTTCTAAAAAACTGGGTGGACAAGTGTTTTTAGTGTCAAAAGGATGAGAAGACTTGGAATGGATCTGTTGAATTTTGTGGAAGTCGGCAAGAGGATCACTAGTGTGTTGTTTCTGGAAGGAAATCACTGAGACGTTATGTGAGCGATATGTGGTGAAGTTTATGGAGAAAAAAAATTTAAAAAAAAAATATCATGATTTTTAATTTAATTTAAATTCCAATGTTTATTAATTACGAGAAAAACGTAATTTATGACAGATTCAAAAATGCAACAAAATTACTTGGATTTCCCGGAGCGTCAGGACTAATTAGTCAATCGTTCTGTAAAAATAAATCACGAACAAAACAACACAACAGCCGAATCAAAAAAAGAAAATCGTGATAATTTATATTCATTAAACAAAAAAATAAAACAAATATTATATTAATAGATAAAAAAAAGAGTTTCGTTAATAAACAAACTAATGATATTGTAAGTAATTAATATAATGAAACATCATTATTTTTTATGACATTAAATAAAGTGCTCCTCAGCTGAGTCGAACGACGTAATTTATGACACATTTTGTAAAAATAACATTAAATAAAGTGCTCAATCGTACCACCAAAAAAAGTATCGTTAATAAAACAAACTATTGATATTGTAATTAATTAATATAATGGAACATCAAAAAGTACCAATGTATTATACAAAATAAAAAGTGGCTCCACGCGGATTTGACCCGGGTTTTCTGCGTGATAGGCAGTGATCTCAACCACTACACCAACACATTCTCATTCCTTTCAATGGAGTTACAATGAATATACATCATTCAGACTCTCACTCAATAAACTAAATCGAAAATTATTTTGATATTTATTTATTATTTAAAGACTACATTGTAAATTAGAGCACCATATTATTAACGGGAATAGACACATTTAATATAAAATATAATAAAAATATTAATTTCGCACCGAGTAACTGAATTTGGAGGTATTTTCGGTTTTATTACGACCCAACTGGTCTCTATGGTGGCCAAATTAACTTGTCCACCAAAATTGTTATCAGTATTATAGACGAAGTTTTTGTGCTGGTATTTTATAACAAACTTCCTACAACCCTTACCCCCTTGAAGTCTAATGGAATATTCAGCTTTTAATACAAATAAATTTCATGCTTACAAGAAATCAGGATATGTGACAACAGTGTTGATGGAACGTTTAGAAGCCATAAAGCAAATATAACGCTTGAAGTTGAAGACAATAGCGGCGTGTTAGCCCAAATACGCACTTGAGTGGTTTATTGGGGCTCATCAATTGACGGGTAAATCTAGCTGACGAATCGGTATAATCGGTATGGCTTACCGAATTGACTATATATCACGAAATGCGCCCAACACCGCGGAAAAGCGGTGGTGGTATTGGGGGTGGTATACATGCGTTCTTGAAACATGCATAGGCAGATAGGCTGCACGTACAGCTATCATATTTAATTTAGATCCGTATGATTCTTTACTATTGCCATTTATACTTCTGTATATTGATTGCATATGTTATCATTTTATTTTATTTTCATAATTGTATTTTATAGTCGAATTTGCAAAGTTTAGCGTACAGTTGGGCGCATCGGTATAGCAACACTGATTGTATCGATTGTAGTCTGTATCGATTGTTGTCTGATACTCGAGCCGACGAAATTGACTCATACACAAAACGCGCCCAACAGTGAGGAAAAGCGGACTGCATGCGTTCTTGAAACATTAATTTCGATCTTTATGATTGTTATTAACATTTATATTTCTGTATATATACTTCTGTATATTGTTTCCATATTTTATGATTTTATATTATTTTACTTTTATTTTTCATAATTGTAAATATTTTATCGGCCGAATTCGCCCCGGCCCGGAA